>JAOBRB020028367.1:0-15774 GCA_027575285.2 Zoanthus pulchellus | reverse complement strand
CTTTGTCAATTAATTTAAATTTTGACTTATCGTTAATTATTTGTAAACAGCTAGTTTTGTATACCTCCCTATCTAAATATACTACACCATTTCCTTTGTCAGGTCCTCAGTCCACGTAGAATTCCATGTTTCTTCAATTCAGTTGGTGACGGCTTGTAAGAAGAGATGTAATTGCGAGCGAGGTGACTGATTTCAGATTTAAGTAATCTCTCGGCTTTTGTAAATTTTCCTCTTATTTTTTCTTCTCCGGAAATATTGTAACTTCCCACTGGAGGTGCACATGAGCCTTCAATAATCGAAATAACCTTTTCTGAGCTTGATACACCGCGCGCCACAAGTAATCTTTTTAAAATTTTAAATTGTATTTTTGTGAGACTACAATGTTTGTAAATGACAAAAAAATATTTCAAAAATAAAAAAAGTTTGCGATTTTTCGACTATCGAGCCGCCCTAACTTGAAAGTCTTTCAGAGAGCTTGTACGTTTGTATGATATTATAGGTTTTTGTGTAACGATCTTGTTTAAATGTGGGTTCAAATAAATTTTTTTTTTCAATGGGTTTCATGACTCAAATTGTTTTTTTTTTCAAAGTCTTATTTTTCAGTTGCAAAATCTGCACTACTTTAAATGTTTTGGGAAACTTATATGAAATTGGTAAATTATTGATACGAAGTAGACACACACAATTTCTTTGGTGAACTGTCAATCATTTAATAATAAAGTGCTCCAAAAATTACAGAGTGCAAGTTGTGACGAGTTTTATTTACAAGGTGCTTTAATGAAAAGTGCTATTTACATATTATTTATAAAATCGACTGTTCGTCATATTATTATTGTTCATATTGTATATAACATATAACTTGTGATTAGGCCGTCTTTTATATTTTTTATTAGGGCAATCCTTGCGGATGTGCCCTAACCGCTTACATCGATAGCAGCGCTTTGATGAATTTTTGGCTTTTTCCAGAGCCGTTTCCTCTTCATTTGAATTTTGTTCTTTGGTTTCTTTCTTTTCTGCTTCCAAGCTTGTCATAGGTTGTTCGTTTTGGTTAGTTTCTTCAGCCAATATTAATTCTATGTCGGACATCTAATTCGATAAAAGATTCAATTTTATGTACAATGTGAAATTCAACATTAAAAACTATTTACAATATTCTATTTAGAGTTGCCAAGTGTAGAACTATTTATAGTGCAAGATAAAATTTCAAAACTATTTACACAACGATAGTTCCTCTTGTTGTATTCCCAATAGCTATCGTTCGAGACAATCCATTCGTCTCATACTTCCGTGTCTGATTCCACACGGATTTTTTTCCCTTTCTTAAACTTCCTTTTACGGTTTTTCTCTGTTTTATCTACAGAGAACGTCATTGGTTCAATGTCCATCGTAGTTGAAGGACCTGCACCTTCATCTTCGTCGCTTGAAAATTGCGACAATAGGTGCGTTTTACCTCCACTTGCCACGGAATGGTGTATCTGCTTTTCAGTGGAGCACATTTTTCCCAAGAAAACTACTAAGTTTTTCATACTGGGATTTCTCTGCAAGTCCTTCGCGTGTTGGTCTTTAATCTGCAATTTAGATGTATAATTTGCAATGTCTTCCATCATTGCTCGGATCATCCTTATGTGAATCCCTATCACGTAGGCTGCGTGGCCTAAAACTTCCAGTTCGTTTAAGATGGCATCGTCTGCTTTGGCAATAGCCTTTAGAAGTTTTTTCACGTGAATTTCTTCACATACCCCTTCTCTCTTAGTATTTAACGGGGCTGCACATTGACATATTTCAGTCAATATTTTTGTTGCCTCTTTGGAATTTAAGAATTCAATATTACTTATAATTCGAGGCATGTTCTGCTCTATGTTTTCGCCAGTTTCAGACATGCCGATTTTCGGTCGTAAGACATATTCGCAATTTATATGCGACATTTTCTCCTGAAGGCTATGCATGGGAATAGCCCCATCAATTTTTCCATAGGGTCTGCAAAAAAACCGCGGAAAATGATTAAAAAATTGCACTCCGCGTGATGGGGTGGACACTTTTTTGGGTGTATATGCCATGTTCTGGGGAAAAAGGCAAAATATACAATCAACTTGACGTTACCGGTTTGTATTGATCTTTATGTGTTTTAACCATAAAATACAAGTCTTCTACTTTTCGTATTCTAAAAACTGTACCAACAGTTTGTAGAATTTTAAGAACTTGGTTGAGGTTTCTGCGTTGTGAATTTGAGCCTCTGATTAAATTTCACTCATCTGAGGTCACAAAACATTACATGCCTGAAGTGTTCAAAATATTTTATCCACATATTATAACAATAGTCGACTGCACTGAAATTGAAATGGAAAAGCCGACAGCACTGAATAACCAGTCAACCTGCTATTCCAGCTACAAGTCAAGAAATACCCTGAAAGCTCTAATTGGTATAAGTCCCAGTGGTGTGATCAATTTTGTCAATGAGTTTTTTCCTGGAAGTCTGTCTGATAAAGAAATTGTGGTGCAAAGCAATTTTTTATCTAGATTGAAACCAGGGGACCATGTTATGCCTGATAAAGGCTTTAACTGCGAAGATGAACTGGCCTCGGTGGGTGCCACCCTTATTCTTCCTCACATGCTTAAGGGAATTGCAGAGTTTTCTACAGAACAGAGCATTAATAAATAAAGTGGCAAGTTTAAGGATTCATGTTGAAAGAATGAAGGAAAGGCATAATTTTGACCGTAGAATCCCAGTAGTCTCCTTGCAGCTTGCATCTGATATGTTGATAATAGTTTGTGCATTGAGTAACTTCCATCCTCTTTTAATTAACTGATCATAACTTCTAGAATTAAATAGTATCGGAGTTTTTCTATTACTTTTCAGTATTAATTTTCACTTTATAAAATAAAAATAAATAGAAGATTTGTGCTTATTTTACATTTTTTTACAGAAGCTCTCTTTGCTTGCTCCATCTATTATTTGTAAATACAATATAACCAAATATTTTTATTTTTGTGTGTAATTATAATTATCCTAGTTTGTTTTGTATTAAAATATTTACAAAAAATTTATTTACAGCAGATATAAATATATATCTTGCAAATAAATACAAAACTAATTAAGATTACAATTACACTCAGAAATAAAAAAGAATAAAAATATTTTGTTATGTTACATTGTATTTACAAATAATAGATGGGGCAAGCCAAGAGAGCTTCTGTATTCAAAATTAGTTTTGTAACTTAGTTAAACATTTTCAATCTCATAATGCAATCCAACTTCCAAGTATTTTTAACTTTAAGTTATTTTTAAAAGTTGTTACCCAAAGTATTTAAATTCTTTTTTTCAAAAAAATGAACAGAGTAAAGAAAAGGGTACAATAAATTATTGCTGTTGTTGTTATTGTCAAATATATGTACTTTTTGTTTCTTAACCATTGTATATATTTTGTTAATAAAATAACTTTAACTCATTTGCACTGGTAGTACTTTTTAGTTTAAAGTAGTGACCATTACTGTTTACACTTTGTATGACAAAAAGCTATATATACAGAATCTTTTTTAGCAGAGGGAGAACAGTTTATGTTATTAGTTACAAGCAATCTTTAAAAAAATATTACCCCATCTACCGTTTAATAGTATGATATCAAACTATTTATAAAGATCTTAATATGAGCAAACAAAAACATTAAAATGAAAGACTAGTATTGACAACAAATCAAATCTTTTAAATTATATGTTTTTTATCAGAGGAAGAAAAGTTATTTATATTAGCTACGAACAAGATTTTTAAAAAAAATTACTTGCAAGAAACTTGTCATAGAAAATAATAAATTTTTCACCAATTATTAAAGTTAACAGCAACAGACTTTTTTTACAGCATATGAGAGATTTTTTTCAGAGAAATCAAAAAGAAATCTACGAATTTTGATAAACATGTTACAGGAAGTATACTCTAAAAACTACCTATAAGAAATCTGAAATCTAATGCAGAAAGTCCATACTTAATCCTTGAAGATGCAAGTTCAGGAGCAATCCATCTTTGAAAAAAGGACAGCAGCTCGGGAAATATTGCATTCGAAGATTCAACTGAAAGAAAGACCCTCTGCTAAAAGAGAGAATTTCCACTCCTTGATCCACCTGCAACAAAATCTGTCCACTTCCGTTTTGTAACATACATTTGTTGTTGCACTTGGTAATAGTCGGAATGATTTGTGTTCAGTTCAATGTCTCCATTCTTTTGTATGCAGATTCTTTGCCTAACAAGCTATTCATTAAGACTTTCATCCTCATTTATCGGAACAAATTTTACCTCCACAAGGCCTTCTGGGTCCTCAAATGACAGGTCATGAACTAAACCATCTAGAGATGCTCCAAGAAAACCGTGGTTTTCACTAACAAAGAAACCACACTCAGTGACGGTCAGATTTACATGTCCGTTAAAGTGCATCATCAATTTGTACTTTCTAAGGTACTAATTTCTTGGTTAAGTTCCTCTTACATACTCTGAAACTGGTATGGAGGTTTGTAATGCAAGATCTCTTGTACAGCTTTTGTTGGTGATGTTGACTTAATAATATATTATTAATAATATATTATTCTTAAGAATATTGCCGCCGCCATCTGGATCGCGTAGATATTTGGTTTTCAAACCATTGTTAATGTAGCTTTTCACTCTGAAATAACAATTATATAGTTTTTAATACAAAACAAACGAGAATTAAAACAAAATATTTATTGAAAAGTATAGCTAGAATGCAAAATACCAACGGCCACACGATCGCCTTAACTACTAATCAAAGCTGCTTTTTTTCCAGATGTTTTTGCTCCTCTGCATAAAAGCCATCTTCTATGTTGAACAACGGAACATTGATCTACTGATTCACGTGGAATTTTTGTTCCAGGAATGTCTTCTTCAGTGAGAATACATATTTTTTTGGATGCGGAATTTTAATCCTCTAAGGTCACCATTTTGTTGCGAAATCTGTCCTTCCAAACAATCCATGCATGCCTTGCGGTCAAAATTTGGACCCATTTCTCCACTCGATATGGAAACCGCTAATTTTACATTTGTATTAAAAAAGGTGCAAGGTCGGAAAAGATCTTCTTCTTTTTTTTAAGGTAGAAAGATTTTTTCCTCTCTTTTCATAAAAAATTTATCAATCACTGTTTTATTGTTTTTTAAAATTTCATCTTCGGGAAGCAGCACAGTTTGTTAACCGTCTCTGATGTATCTCTCAGTACTTATCGCTTCATGTTAGAAGCGAAAGATTTAAAAAATGTGAGACAACTGATCACGACCGACTGTAAAAGTGTTATTTCCGGCAATTAGTCTATACTATCTTATTGAAAACTCCGTTGTAAGATATTTAAAAGGAAGCAGAGCTTAGAAAGTGCGGGCGGGAAACTGAGAAAGTATTATTATTTCACGAAGGCATACAACACCCTTTGTTAAAAATTTTTAGGTTTTTAAAAACCAGTTTTTTTAGTGCTAACCTCAAGCCCCTAAAATAATCGGTTTTAACACTGATAGAATAAAGATGTATTTTTAAACACCAAAGCTATTTTCACAAAGCGCTATTCAGTAGTTAAGTCATTCCTTTTTTTTTTTTTTTTTAAATATATTATTACTGTGTTGTAATTTTGTAAATTCCCTGAGAAGATTGTTGTATACAAGTGAAAGGGGTCGGAAAAATACAATAACTTAAAATCTCAAGTCTTTGCGCTGCTTACTGGTTTATATTTATAAAAATATTGCTTTAAAAACAATCTAGACTCTACTTGGAGATAAGCAACTAGAGAGTGATCGTGTATCACAATCTGTCAAGTAAGATCTTATCAAGTCGTCAAACGAGCTTGTCAAAATATTCCATTCATACGATTTGGAAGACGAAAAAAAAATTCTCTCTTCAGAAAGTCTCTCTTTAGACACATAGTGCGCATGCGTTCAGATTAGTGTTGCATGCTCATTTTGGTCCCTCGCAAAAAGATGTAAAACGTTTTAGCATTAATTTTTAAATCTTCGATCAGTAAATACTTTGAAAGAATTCTTATTCAGTCCTTATATAATTTTTAAGGAACTTGAGACTGATGTGATTCTGTCTGTCATATAATCTTTGATACTCTTAACACTGTTACCAAATTCAATTTCAATAAAGCACGTAACTGATGAGCCGATTTGTTAATTCTGTAAAAAATACATAACTTCATTAATACTTCACGAAATAAAACGATTCGAATACGTTTAAAACCAAAAACATTGAATATTTTTAATATGTGAGTTTTTAAAAGATCGTAGTAATAGCAATAACGATAAGTATTGAAAATAACGGACAACTGTTTTTAAAGACGTTTCGGCATACTTATTGCCATCATCAGTTTAATGAAAAGTAATACGTGTAGTAATTTAAATACAAAATTTGTTAAATATTTACAATATGACGTAATACATTATAATTCAATGGAAATTAAAGAGTTAAGAAAGTATTAAAATGATGTAGTTGTTTGTTAAGGTCGGGTTTATTTTTATTTATGTAAAAGGCTTTAAATTTAAGGTCATCGCTGAACCTATGATAATTTAACTGTTTGCTGCCGTCACAATGGCTGCAGTTGCACAGGCCGCCGTTCAAGTTACGAAAACCATTTTAGTTCCTGTGAGTTTGGAATTATGAAGTGCCCCTTTCCAGACTGTGACGAAGAGATGCGCCGGGTCCAAGTTGCTGAACATCGATTGATTTGTCTGCATCGTATAGTCACTTCTTCAGGCTGCCGAGAAAAAATGAAGCAGGAAAACTAGATGAACACTACGGGTTCAATGCAGCCACACCTTAGTGTCCTGCAGGTTTAAATGTGGACAAAGAAATATAAGGTATTGCATTGCAAGTGTTTTACACCGTTTTTACTCTCTCATGTCCAAAAAATTTTTTCTCTGGGTCCTTACGTTGGCTAATATTGCCCATTTTGCCACAAAAATTTCTTATATCGCCTTATGCTGCCCAATAACACCCCTATCGCGGCGATGTAAGGGCCCAGAGTAGGTTCATATCGAGGTGTTAACCCAGATTACTTTATCACTAAACTCCTTCTGTGAATTGTAAATATTGTAGTTTTTTATACTTTTTGTAGAACAAGCTTTAGAAGTTGGTCTATTACTTGGTCCATAAACTCACTCAGTATTATTTAACTGGAAAATACCGTACACTTCTTCTAGTACCCAAAGAACTTAATAAGAACAGTGAGGTTTAAATCGCCTGATAAATACCTCGGTCTTATGACCCGAGTTCCTAGACGATTACCGGTAGTGAAACCCAAGAAACACAGTGGAATGTTAGGAGAGTCTGATCTATTAAATATCCAGTAACAAGTCTTATGACCCGAGTTCCTAGATGATTACAGGCAGTGACACCAAAATAACACAGTGGAATGTCAGGAGAGTCCGATCTACTCAATATCCAGAAACAGGTCTAATGACCCGAGTTCCAAGATGATTACAGGCAGTGACACCCAAGTAACATAGTGGATTGTAAGGAAATGACATGCAAAGATAATCAGTTGGTTTTTGTTTTTCATTCACCATCATGGTATGTAATACTGATTCATTTGGAACTCTAATAATTTGTGTATATCTTGGAACTCGATGTTCTCTAAGAAAAAGTGTGAAGTTGTCCGAGGGAAGTTCTAGCTGCGCAAATGCTGCCTGGTAGAGGTTCTAGAAAGAAAATAAAAAAGTTTTTATTAAAAGTTTAAACATTTTCTTAGCATGCATTTTCCGAAGAAAATTTACGTCCATTTTATTCAAATGATTATATTAGGTGATTAAAAAGTTTTAAAGTTAAAATTTAGCAGAGAAATGTTCTCAGCACTAAATATATATATTTACAATAATTAACTATTTCCAAAAAAACCATTTATAAACTAGACAAGATTTATATAGTTTCAAGATAATAAAAAATGAATACCTCATTGGTGTCCAAATGTGAAAAACTTCGTAACGCTGAGCAGTTAGAATTCCTGATTCTAAGAGCTAAACCACCTGTTAGCAGTTCATCAGGTAATGACAATAATTGAAGGAGATGGCGCAGATTCTCTATGTGTTTAAACATACAAATGACCTCATTAACACTACGAACAGACAACATAATGTTACAAAAATAACACAATTATAATAATTTTCATTGCTTGAAAAGACAAGAACTGTCTTAAATTGCTTAGAAATTTGAATGTTTGATACTTTTGTTTTTCATTAAAGGAGGATTTTCGTTTATGGGTAGAGAACTGTTACAAGATTACTGTTAGCTTAATGGGATTGGATGTTTGTTAATTATTCCCAATACAAAGTATATTACAGAACTTGTATTCACTCTTTGCTGATCAGCAAGCAAAGACAATTCAAATTCTTCATTTTGACGTCTGCGTATCTCCTCCGGAAAATTTAAAAAAGTTGTAAGATTCTAAAATAACAAATACTTTAAAACATTTTAGTTTCTTATATTTTATTCAACGACTAATGAAGATGATTTAAAACAGCATGAATACGTAAAAATACCGTGATTGTCGTGCCATTTGAAGGCGTTCAGTTGCTTGAGTAACTGCTGCAGCAAGCATTTTTGGGAAAGCTGTGGAAAATTAAATATTCTGATGAATGACTCTTTATAGAGTCGCATAGCCTAAAATGAAAGTTACTTGCTTACTGGATGAAATCACAGGCAGACCACCATGGTTCTGTGGTCTTAAACAAAGTTATTTGAAACTGTTTACATAAACAAACAGAACTATTAGGCTTATAAACAAAATTCTGCAATTGCAATCGGCCTAAATTCATACCATTTTGAATATCTCAATAAATTTAACCTAATTGTTTATTGACTCGTGTGTGGTATATCTTTTCGCCTTTCAAGATGCATTCAAAGCATCTTTTTACAAATTTACTAATACCCGGTGATCGTTAAGCATGGGCGTTAAGAGAAAAAGAAGATAAGGCTTGCAACTGGACGGCCTCTTGTCACAACTTTTTTATTTCACAAGATGTATATTTACATTGTATAGATAGTACACTGTATAATGCTCTACATTCATACTATATAAATTTTATTTTGAATTTGCTTAATAGAAACTTTTTTCTTTATCCAAGCTATCACAGTCTGAAATAAAATAATACTTTGTCCTATTAGGCAAAGGTTTTGGAATTCCTGATGAACACGCCTGCCTACTGAAGCAGTTGGATGCATGACAGCAAAGGGTTGTAATTGGTTCATGGTGAGTCCATTCAAACCTGCAGTGCAGTTTTACCATATAATATTATAACATCTAGTTATTTAAGGCTTTTCAGTTGTTTTTTTGGCTTAAGAAAATGACAATCATTATAGCAATTTTTGACTATTTAGAAACACAGTCATTTAGATATAGCAATATTGAATTTGCATACTGTACATGATAACAAAATAATTACAAATATAAATGTGACACTGATCAGTTTTAATAGAAATAATTATATCATTATTTAAAAGGTAATTTGTTTGATTTTGAGTAATTTGTATCAAAAAGTTAAATATTAAAGTTAGTTATTTTAAGTTGTTACCTTCGGGATAGGTTGCTACACTGGCTCCCCAAAAATATCCATTTCTTGAAATTATGTCAGTGGCATCAGGAAGCCTTAAACATAGAGATACAAAATATGAAAGTATTACAATTATTCCTCCTTATAAAATAATATAAGTCTCAACTGTTTTATTACAAATGCAGGCTATGTCTTTAGGATAAAAGTATAATATAAACTATATTAAACTAATTAATTTACATATAACCTTCCTTGTTGCCTGAATTTCTTACTTGGTTTTTGGCTTTAAATTGAAAAAATAAATTTAGAAAATATTTTGTATTTGAGCAAACTATTATGACAGCCCAAAATTGATGATGCTTAAATTAATTTTCAAACTGAAATTAGGAAATATATTCTAATCTAAAGTTGTAAATGCCTAACAAAATATGATATTAAGCAAAATGTTTAAGTTCTGGTTTACTTACAAATTAATAGCAAAAAATAATATTTATACCTTTCAACATTGTGATGCTCAGTATTGTCATTGATTAACAATACAAATAATAATTGCCAATCCAGTCGATATTGTAGCTCAATAGTAGGAAATGGTATTGTCATAACCGCTTGTGCAATAGAATTGCCTGGAAACAATCTAATAAGTTCATTGGCAAGCTGCTGAGTGCGGCTTGCCTATCGTGGAACCCTAATAAGAAGACAACATTAGATACATTTTAGGATACTGTACCATACAGTTTAATTAATTTACTGGCTATTGTAAAATTGAAAAATAAAATTCTGAAACCAATTTAGCGTACAATTATATGTTTTCTGATATAAATAAACTGCAAACTATCAATCTTTTTTAGTTTTTGAGATATAATTAAGTGCAAAAAGTATTTTGAGCCCTCAAGTAACGATTAATTTATGGAAATATTAGAGAACATTTGCAATTTACTTGCTTTTCAGTGAAGCAATGATGAACATTTTGTCCAGCGTATATCCTTAAAATAGTCTATTAAAGTAATGAGCTCAATTTTCTTAAATATAGTTAATCAAACAAAATATACACATGCTGTAAACTGAGCTGTAAATAAAAAGGTACAAATTTACCATGAACTGTGTGCATCCATACTGGATCAGCTGTTATTCTGCCAACATCTGGAACTTTTAATATATATAAAAACTAATTATTGTCAGTAATAATTGTAATGGATATAATTATTTTTATTTTATGATGTTAACCTTTTTTATATTTTTTGAGCATCGGCTAAGTATAAACATTGTTTAATGAAAATATTATTTTTAATAAGAGAGTGAAAGTAGTAATTAAATCTCAAGCAATGGCAACTTAAAGTTTGCAACAACATATAATTTTTATATTATAATTTTCAATAGACACTTGCACATGCAGCCTTAAACTGCACATAATGAACAAAAAAATATGAAATTGAAAATTTTTGGCTCATTTTGTGGCTAGTAAATGACATCTGTTTGTCAACAAAATAAGAACTGAAACAATCTCTAATAAGGTTATTATGTTCTGGACGTGTAATGCTATTGATGTTAACCAATAAAGCATGCAGATAATAGACAGTGGTCAAGGGTTGCATGTTAAATTTTAATATTAGAGAGCATTTTTTAACTGTAAATATTAGTGTTGGGCAACGAAACAGTTTCAAGTTTACTTTTTTTTGATTGTTACATAATTACCTGAAATAATACTCGCGATCAGACAAACACAATTCTTTCACAAGATTAAAAAGGTCTCCTTGCGTTTCTCTTTTGCGGAAAATCTCTCACCCAAAACGCTTTTTCTTTCGTTTTTTGAAAGCAACAAACGGCGTCTCCTTCTCCTGAGAATGAAAAACATTATACAAACAAATAAAACAGCATCGGTTGTCTCCTTGCATTTGGTAGCCGGAGCTGAGTTTGGTTCGACCCTGGAACGAGGTCTTTGATTGGCTAAAGATAAAATGCTGAGAGAATATTCCTTGCGTCTGTGTTGTGTTTCGTTTTTGTTTTCGTTTTTATAGTTAAATTTTTAATGGGGTCCTTTTTGAAAATCATTGTTTAATGAAAAAGTATCCTCAATAAAAATTATTATTATATTATTATTATTATTTCGCAAAGAACGGAAGCAACGGAAGCAGAAACGGAGACAGAAGAAAAAGGAAATCTTCCGTTCGTTCTGTCTCGGCTTCCGTCCCTTCTGTCTCCGCTTCCGTCGTGCTTACCCTTATGCAAACCTGTTTTCACGTTGACATTAAAAATCTTGTGCTCCGCTTATTCTTCCGTCGTTTACGTCGCTCGTGAAAACCAAGCTTTAATCTGCTTAAGGTTGCTGCACAACGGACCACAATCAGAAGTCAACAAGTCACAGGAACTGCGCGGAGCCTTGTTATACTGCTCGCAAGCTTCCTTAACATTTTCAATAATCAGTTTATCGTAATCTAAAGGAACGAAGTCCGTTGTATCCAGTGGCTCGTAATTTTAAGACCTGTTGCTGTAGAAGACATTAACATTCGCTGCACGCACAGATATGATGACAGTTTTCCAGCGTCTTTTTTGTCTTCTTCCCGCCCCGTTTAAAACCTACTCTCTATTCAAATTCTTCCAAGGTTTCTCCTGCTTTCCTGGCAGCTCTGCATTCCATGGTTCAGTTTGATAAATGCAAAACCAGAAATAAGATAAGTCAAAGTAGCGTGTTCCAATAAGGCAGCGATCGTGAAATTCTGAATTTTTTAAAAATGTCTAGCGGTGTTAGTGGTGCTTAAATCACACCCCGGTGCCCTTACGTACAGGATATAGCTACCACATTAACTTACAGAAAGACAATGGATGACTTTTTCAAGCATCGATCAGCGTCAAGGAATAAAATAGAAAACATTGCTATAAAAATACAAATTAAAAACTAGGTAATGCTTCTTGGTAGCAAGCATGAAATATAAAACGCATTGATTCCGAATGTATTAAAATGTCAAGCTAATGGTGTTAGTGGTGCTAAAATCACACCTCCGCGCCTCTACGTACAGGAAATAGCTGGGCCAAAGCCAGTGACCTGCTACGCACTACCTATACATTTTTTAAAATTTATTTTCTCTGATAACACTGGTCCGTTCCCTAAATTTGTTCTGTTGTTTTGGGCTCTGAATAGTCGTCATAGTCTTCTGCAGCTTTTTTTTATTGATAATTATACAGTACGTGGTTCTCATCTACTGTAAATAGCAAGAGTTAAACTAAATTTTTATTACCAACAATGGTTGAATGCAAAGTAACTCGGCCATAAACTTGAAAAATGTAAGTCAAAACAAGAAGCCATTCAATATTTGATTTGATGTTATTTAATATTTTGACATGTGACAGCCATCTTAAGAATAATGTGAAGTAATACAGTGCATGCATGTAGTAGTGATAACAGCGAATAGCTTGACCTAGTTTTTTTTTAAATAATTTTAATATTAAGATATTATTGAACAACAACAAATATGGAATGGCTTCTTGTTTTGACTTTAATTGTAATTGATACTGTATTTTTATCTAAAATTTGATGTGATAAAAACCAAAAAAGTAGAAAATAATTAATAAATAATAAATAAATACCCGTAAAGCATGGTATAAAAAACAAAACTCAATCTCAATTCCACGCCAGCTAGTACAAAGTTTTAATTTTTAATCTTTTCAAGCAGCAAATACAATGCTTTTAAATCCATTGTCACTACAAACAGAATTAGTGTTAACAAATGTTTCATTTTGCCCTCAAAAAATTAATATAACAAGACGCATAGCTTCGTGAACTCGGGCTTCTCATGGAGTAAGACACAATTTTCATTTGTAACATTTTGCTTTTAATTATTTCGTTATTCACAGTTTCAGTTACGTGACTCTGAAGTGTAATTTTAATTACTGTTGAAACGGTAGTGGAACACAAAAATAAAAACATATTTGTTTTAGATTCTGATGCCGTGTCTAGACTTGTATACAATTCCAATGTCTCATTGATTTGACCTTTGGGTCACGGATGTTTTTGTTCACATTCGCTTTGAAACAAAAATAAAACATTTAAACATTAAACATTTCAGATATACGAAAATATTTTTTATTCTAGACATGTTTCGACATTGTCACAATGCCATCTTCAAGAGCAAGTGAAAAAAACCGTTACAAATTACGAAAATAAAATCAGCGAATACGTTCGTAAACAAACATCCTAACCTTTCTGCTCTTGTTCTTCAAACGTTCCATAATTCGTACAGGTATTCTGCTTGGTTCACGAACACGTATTGATACTCGACGATGCTTGTGGATTTTTTGTTTTAAGCTTATAGTAGATAGTTCATTTGATATAGCATATATAACAATAGATTGTTCGTGGTCTCTCATAAGGTTAGACTCGTTCCGAAAACACTCGATATCTTTTAGTATTGGTCTACTACGAACAACAGTGTGTGCCTTTGTATGTAGTATCAGCGTGTAAGACGTCTAACCTTGAATCAAGAGTCGTCATTCAGCCTCCATGTGTTGTTTGAGCTAGCCTAGCCTTACTTACGCATGCGCTGTACTACATAAACGCATGCGCCTTACTTGCTAGACTGCGTTTTGCGTCTGAAGACGAAAAAAAAAATAACGAAGCCTAAATTATAACTCGGGTTCCACAGGAAGCCCGAGTAATTATAAAACTGTATTATAATATTGGAATGTTTAATAACTTATTTAGTAAGACTGGTAGAAAAATGTGGTGAAGATTTTTTCCAAACTACTGAACTCAGAAGTACGCAAATAAGTCATAAACACTCACTCCTTCACTGGCTTTTGAAAAAATTTCAATGATAATCAGGATTTTTTAATTCTGGCTTTAAAGTACAACAACAATTTTATATGTTATGATGTATATGATATCCTCTCAGCTGTGCACAAACATTTCCTTTAATGTTAGTTATATCAACACTTTCGCTACCTATCCTTAACTCTCCCTTTTATACTCCTACAGTAATAGCAGTTCAAAGTATAGGAGTAAAACCATAAAAAGTAATGTGTCAATACACTATACTATAGTTATTGTAATAACCTGTACAGCATATTATAATCTAGTTATTACCTTTAAACTCAACCTAGTAAAATTCTCCATCAACAGTGAGACCAGTCTGTTTCAGAATCTTTTTTTCTTCATTAATCCTTACAATCAACTTGTCAACTTCAATCCTATAAAAAAAGTTACGAGACATTTCAAGATGTTACCATATATTTCTAAAATAATCTTTTTTTTATTCTTACACTGATATATACACAAACTAAACAATAATTATAATCTGAGTAATATGTAATAACAATTACAAAAATAATGAAATGTTAAATGACATCGAACTTTACTCTAAAACTTCCATTTAAGCCCTTCAGCGCTCAAAATTAAAAAGAAATCCGTTGCAAAATTTTATGAGCAAAATGAAAAAAGTTAAAAAGAAGTTGTAAAGTGATGACTTCTGACAAACACTTTCTTATTAGCTGTCAGAGATGTAGATTAGTCGTGAAGTTGTGACTGCTGCTGATGCTTTTCTTGCATATATGGAAATATTTAGTAGCAAATACAACTTACTGCAATTTTAAGCCCTGCCCTTATACATAAAAATACTTGATAATTTATAATACTGAACATTACGTACTGTATTTTAATAGTTTGGGTAAATTAACATGACTTACTTTTTTCCGAATAATTAGCTATTGCAATGGGCAAAACAGCTAGTGCACTCTGAGGGCCACTCAGTCTTTTTTCTAATCCTGCAGCTTTTAACATTGGAACAACTCCGACAGATCCTTGTTCACTGTCTCAAAATAAATTAACTGGAATCAGTGTAATTTAACTGATAAAATGACTAATATAAGCATTGTACAACCTTTCATGTACCTTTAAATGAACAAACTGGTCTAAATTTTATCAAAATTATTTTTTGTACAACCATGAATTCATGCAAATACAATACCTGCAAAAGGTCACCATCAAGTTTAAGGTTAAATTCTAGCAGTGTTCTCCCCATAATTTTTCACTAGAGCAGTGGCTCATTAATATTTATGATTAGTATAAATTTACTATTTTCTATTGTGAATCTGTGAATTTGGTTGCCTCTTTCACTGTTTTCTATCTGCTGATAGAAAACAGTTGTGTATAGCCCATGAAAATCGTTCTTCTATCATTTTTGACCAATCACGAAGCTTCATGTACATGACTGACTAGAATCGCTTTGAGAAAAAAAGAAACAATGGCGTCGCGA
>JAOBRB020028258.1:0-13168 GCA_027575285.2 Zoanthus pulchellus | reverse complement strand
TATCGTATGATAAAGATACGAATCACTTTCTTAACATTCTTCTTAGTTTTAACAATTCATGAACCCAATAGTCCTGGACATCCTACATTCTCTTCTAATACTTATTCCACTGAACATATCCCTGAGTTTGCTGACCTGATTTATCATCGTATGATAAAGATACGAATCACTTTCTTAACATTCTTCTTAGTTTTAACAATTTACCCGCTACCCTATTTCTTGTCATTTTATACTAACATCTCGCACAATGAAACGCTCTTGAAACAATAACACGGTTCCTTCTGGCACCATTTGTGACCTCATTCGCCAGTACCGCTGATCGACATTTTTTTTTGCACGTGGCCTCCTCTAGTCGTGATCGGCCATTTTGTTGTAATTTTCTAGTTTGAGTTAGAAGACAATGAAAGCTGTTTACGAAGTGCCTTTGTCCCTTCTTTTATCATTAACTAACGTGGTGGCAGCAGTTATCACTAACCTAGCCTTTCATGGCCGAGCTTGCAAATTAAAGCGTCAGAAGAAGAGCCAATGCAAATAGCAAAATGTTGCCGTGATAACACATCCAAAACTTACAAAATGGCCTCTTCTCATCGAGCACCAAAACAGTGGTGCGTAACTAAGACCAAAACTATCCATAGCTTTGAAAATTGGAAGCAAAACCTTCTCTACACACTCTCTCTCTCCACAACAACTTCGCCCCATTCCTTGCACTGAGGGTTTACATGTCATAAGAAGACTGGAGCTCAAACTCTACGTGGGTTAACCAATGACGAAGAATCTGTCCCCAAATACAAGCGTCTTACAGCCCAACAAAAGCTTAACCTCTTGAAGTTAATGCTTGGCCAGATTGCGAATTACTGCCCAATAAGTTCCCGCACTGCTCTTGTGAAGAATTTTATGTCTTTAGAGTCCATATGACAAACCATTCGCCAACACTTCGGTTTCCAAGTGACCGACGCCCACTTTGTTTACCTCTCTGACCTTTACCTTGAACCAAACCAGCGCCCAGAGGACCTTTACCAGAGATTAGCGCCCTTCTACTGCGAACTAATGGTTTAACACACCATTGCGAAGTTTTACTCGAAGATGAAGATTTAACTCCAACCCTAAAAAATTTTATAGTTTTAACATGGTTGAAGTTGATCCACCCTCAACCAAGCAGACTATTTAAGCAACGCTATGGCGCGGAGCTAAGATCTGGTACACTGGCCTCTATCAAGCTCGAGATCTCACAAGTTCTTGAATCGCTACTCAATGAGATTCATGCCGCAGATGACGCTAAGGCTCTCTACGCTTAGCAGTAACTTTTCAGCACCCTTCGAATCTTACAGGGGCACAACTACACTCAAGCCCAAGTTTAGGACATCTTGAACAACCAAAGTTTGCCCCCTCTGCGAACAAGCTGGTCGGTCTGAAGTTCGACACTTCCTAAGCCAATGTAAGTTCCTCCATAACCGCAACAGTTTGTATAATATGGCAAAGGCTCACCAGATCGTAGACATCCTAGGATCAGCTCGACGAAACTGAACACGACCCAATCCCCTGTCGCCACGCCCACGAAGACCAAACTGAGACACGTTTAATGACCTTCCGGGTTCAAACCAAAGAGTCTCCATACCTAGACGTATTACACGGTCATCAAACATCTTGTATCATAATTGACAGCGGAGCAACCGGAAATATGATTCACCAGTCAACTGCCAAGCGTCTGGGGGCAAAACTGGCACCCAATTCACAATCTGTATACCAAGCTAAAGGATCCTCTTATCTTAAACAGTTGTTTTTAAAAATAAATATATTTTACATCGTAGTGGAAATGGCTTTAATACTGACGTTTCGGACTGGAGTCGACAAAGGACTCCAGTCCAAAACGTCAGTATTAAAGCCATCTCCACTACGGTGTAAAACATATTTGTTTTTAAAAAGAACTGTTTCTGTAGAAACACCGAAGCAGCTTGCCATTTATGACCTTTCATCTTAAGGTTATCAGCGAGACACACATCACATCTACATGGGACAATCAAACATTTCAGTTTGAAGGCCTCGTCATTGAAAGCCTCAATGTTGAGGTACTTGCCAGAACCCCTTTCATGGAGTTAAATGACGTGGCTGTTTGACCTGCAAGGAACGAAGTAACACTCGGTAATGGCTCAACTTACTCCCACAGATTGCCAAGACATCAAATTAAAAACCCAACTGCCCGTTTCGCTTTCTTGTTAAGAACCCCTGACACAGCACAGACTACCTGGTCTGGCAAATTTCTCGAAGTAAACTACCAAATGATGCTCCATCTGACTATGAGTACCCAATCGAGCCTTACACCAACTACCCCAGTTTCAGAAAGCTAACTACATCGCAGATATAGTCTCACTCTGCCATTCTGTGCAGCGTCGCTCGAAGGGTGCACATCCTGAACCTGTCATCTGGGCCACTAACAACAGTTAAACGGAAGAAAAATTTCTGCCACGCCACCTTGACTCTTAAACCTGACGACAAGATCAAGCGCGTAAATCTTGTACGACAAACATACATTGCTTTTACAGCAAAGAGCCACGTCCTCCATAGTCGTAGACCCCGACAACGATTTACCTCAAGAAATAAGAGAAGAGTTCTATACAGTACTAAAGGAATATGACACCGTCATCACACCTCACTTCAAAGGCTGCAACGGTGCCGCAAATTTATTCCATGCAAGGGTCAACATGGGCCCAGCAGAGCTACCTCAACGGAAGGGTCATTTACTGCAGTACAACTGTGGGAAACCCGTTGAGCTGCAAGAAAAGCTCAACAGAGTAGAAAAAATTGGTGTCTTCGACAACCCAGAAGATGCTGGAGTAAATGTGGAATACATCAACCATCCTTTCTTGTCAAAAGTGGCGGTTACTGTCTCGAAACAGCCTTCGCTGATATCGGGCGCTATAGTAACCCCCAACCATCTATACTCTCTGATGTCAACACCACTTTACGACACAATGCCCAGTGGAAACACTTGATTAAGACTGACATGAAGAGCGCCTTTTTATCAAATACGAATGACAGAGGAGTCTATGAAGTATAGTGGCGTTGCGACCCCCTTCAAAGGTGTTCGAGTATACAAACGATTCGCGATTGGGCTTCCAGGGTCCGAGACAGCCCTAGAAGAGCTCATGTGCCAAGTACTTGACCCCCTACTACAAGGCTTCACAGTAAAATTAGATGACAGCCTCTAATGTGGAGGGAGCACTCCAAAGGAACTCCTGTAAAACTGAAAGCTCCTCCAAGCCCTAAACAGATGCGACCTCTGTCTCTCACCAACCAAAACAGTCATCAACCCAAAGGAAACAACAATACTTGGGTGGATCTGGAATGCTGGTAAGAGTAGAACCAGCTTGCACCGGGTTAACACCCTCGCCTTTCGTCCCCTCCCAAGCTCTGTTGGTCAGGTAAGGTCATTCGTTGGCGCATACAAAACTTTCTCATCTGTCATACCACATTGCTCCAAATATCGACAATGTCACGGCTGGCCGCCAATCACAAGATACCATCTCATAGACCGATGATTATGAAATGGCTTCTTTAAAGCTCAACATGAAGTACAGTCACCTCATTGCATCGCTCTTTCTAGACCTGACGGTCACTAATGGAGCCGTAATAGACCCCTGCATCTTGCCGGATTTTTCAGGGCCAAACTGCGTGGCTCACAGGCCACATGGCTCCCATGCGAACTTTAAGTTTTTTCCATCGCCGCAGCTACGAAACATTTTAGCCCTTTCCTCATCCAGTCTTTCAAGAACACATGCATACTCACCAATAACAAGCCTTGCTACCAAGCCTTTGAAAAACTCTGCCGCAGCAAATTCTTTGCTAGCTTCCGTGTGTCCACTTTGCTATCCGTTGTAAGTCTTTAGCAAGGTTCCATCCGACACGTTGCTGGCTCAGCTATATTATTCTCTGACTTTGGAAGTCGCAACGCCCCCCATGCGAGGACCAATCTTCTCAGGTCTGTTCATTCGTCACCAGGTCTAGTGAGTCAGTCGTCCGTTTCACGTCCATTCAAAACACCCTTGATAGCAAGGTGCTCCTACCCTTTATAAACCGTTCAGCATGGCTGTCCATGCGTTGCACTCATGCCCATCTCACACTGGGAACCAGACCTTCAAAAAATTATCCAATAGCAAGCTTCTGATAACCTACTTGTGGTTCTTATCACCAGCCCGAGAATGCATAGTTGTCCCCAGGCAAGCGATCGATGGCTTATTTACTGTCTTCCATATCCCTGACTCCAAAACTCGACCAGCCACCAGCGTAAGATGGATGCCCAGTTGTTGACAAAACTTTCCAAGAGTTGTAGAATGAACAACTTCACCAAGACCCACTCAGTGGAAAAGAAACTGACTTAACCCTTGCTGTGGCACCATCAACATCGAACTCACGCATCCGTTTGCGTGGCTTATCCTCCTGCGTAATGTATTGCAGTTCTCCAACACACAAATACCTTTCAATGACGACTGCCTGCTAACTACACAATACCAACAACGTCTCAACAAACACACATTTAGTGAATGCCCTAAGGCTCCCATTAGCCTGCCTAGATCAATAACATCCATTAATGTTGGCGACTTGGTCTACTTCCACTCCAATCGCAACAAAACCCGTACCAGAGTCCGGTAGATCGTCGTATCCTTGAAACCACCGTTTTGCAATATCGAAACGTTTGTCGGAACACAACTAGGAAGTTCATCTTACAGGGTTAAAATCTCTGACTGCTTCAAGGTCCCACCAGAAATGACGCCACCACAAGACCTTCCTCGCACTACCCCAAATGACGCTACAGAAGAGGACTTTCTCCCACCAGACCAGTTACTAACTCCACAAGCGATCTCCACCCCTCCTGATCAAGCCATAGAAACACAATACCAGGATGTACCAGACCAGCGCTGATCCCGCAAGCGATCTCCACTCCCGCTGCTTAGGCCCTGCCGCAAGAGGACCAAGATGTTCCAGACCTACCTGAACCGAAAAGACGTATTGGAGAAGACAGTATCTCAATACCTATAAAGGATTTTCGCAGATCCTCACAAGTTCGGCGCCCGCCCGCACACCTATCTTACTACGTCACTAACTTTTAATAAGTACTATGTTTACTAGTTTTGTTATGTTTCAGAAAAAGAGATGTTACGCCAGTACCGCTGACCGATACTTGTTTTTGCTCTTGGCCTCCTCTGGTCGGGATATTGTTGTATCTTTCTAGATTGAGCTCGAGTTATAAGCCAATTAAAGCTGTTTACGAAGTGCCTCGGTTATTTCTTTTATCATTTACTAACGCGTGAACAATTTTATTTTTAACAATTTGATTATCTTTAAATTCAAGGCACAGCTGTTGGAACCAAAAACGCCCCTACATTAGCTAACTTATTTCTTGACTTTTTTGAAACTAATGCTGTTAACAATGCTCCTTACAAACCTCGTACGTAGCTAAGATGTATTGATATATTTGTTATTTGGACCGAAGGACTTGATAATATATTAATCTAAAGATATTCATATTTTAACAACATTCACCCCACGAACAAATTTACAGTTAACATTCTTATACTTGCCGGCATTCCTTTTCATTTGATGTCAAAATTGAAACTGACCTTTACTCGCCTCATGGCCCATGGAATAGACTTTTGAACTTACATGTATTCTCCGTCTTCTTTGTGCAATTTTGTTACCATTCTATATAACTTAAAGCGCTCTTTCCATTCCGGCCATGCTTCTGGATGACTAATGACTAACTAAAGTTCCGCTTCAAAAAAATGTAAAAATCAATGAAATGTAAACGAAAATATCTCAGAATGGCTTGTTAAAGGATTTTGAACTGTAGTTCATCCCGTCGCTGCCAACATGTTGCACTTTGCGCTCAATAAACAGACAAAGCAAAGTGGCTGTCAACTCCAGCCTCGAGTTCTCACGCTCTTTTCGCTAGCCTGTTGATCAATCACATGACAATATGCAGACCAGAAATTCTCTACATGAACTGTGAAACGCACTTACCCAACGGATAAGTTTTAGTCTCCAAAATGTGTTAAAATGTAATAATTATGGTATTAAATAATAAAGCTAATTATATTGATGATCAACCTCCCATTCTTTAATTGCGAGCATGAACTTTCTTTATTCTACCACTGATCACCTCCTGTGTAACAAAGAGTTTGAATTGCTGTAGATATTTTAATACGTTTATCATCAGACTAGCTTTCTATTAAAATTTCTTTCATTGAAACTACTTTAAAAAGATAAATTTAGCCATAGTTTGCACTTTTATGTACTCATGCCCAGTGTAGCAAGTGGTTTTGTGGGAAGGCAAGAAAAGTTGAGTGTAAGAGAAAGGAATGGCAAGAAAATTATTTGCACCGGCTTTAATTCAATTTTTTTCTTCCTGTAGCAGTAAAACCACGAACGGTCAGTTTTTACTTCTAATTTCAATATTTTAATATATATTTTTCACAAAAATTGGTTTAGTGTAAAGACCTCGGCACGAGTCCAGGCTACAGCAGAGCCTATTATTGTTTTTTAAAGTGGTAGAAAGGGTATACTAACCAAGGGTTTTTGTCGCAGATTGTAGCTCTTAGCGCAATTTTAATCTCAATAAAGCAACACATAGAAAATCATACAAAAACATAAGATTAAGAATAATGCAAGTTATTAAGCTTAAAAATGAATTTCGAATGAAAAATAAAGATTGTCTATAGATATATACTTCTTTTTGCGTTTTTCCAGCTGAAGTGCCAAAGCACTTAAATACTTCATTTGAAGAAGTTTCTCATCAGTACTGCTCTTATTTACATACCAATCTTTCAAAAGACTTTCTTAATGTTTCTGAAATCGCGGGATCAGAGTCTCATATTCCAACTTTTAAATTTTTTTCCTTAAAATCATCACCTTCAATCCTTCAAGTCTAATTACAAACGCCTGGTTAGCCTAGTTGGTAAGGCGCCAGTCTGCTGAGCGGGAGGTCTCGGGTTTGATTCCAGGCCGGACCACCACTCAGGGTCTTAAAATAATTGAGAAGAAAGTGCTGCCTTTGCTCGAACATCTCCAAATGGTTATACTTTCGCGTTTCTCGGATTAGAGCGGTAAATCGGAGGCCCAGTCACTCAATTTTTTTGTCGAGAGACTAACAGAACCCACACACTTGAAGGGGTGGTGATCCGCTCAACGGACTTTCTAAGACCCTCAAATTGTTAAAACCTGTATATATTTGTAAAGCGCTTAGAGCTTTATAGGATAAGCGCTATATAAATACTGTATTATTATTACTAAATTATATTATTATTATTATTATTATAATTATTATCATTATTATTAACCAGAGCTGAACTTATCTCATTCCAGTAATGCTTGAAGTAAAAGAAGAGATATAATCTCATTCGTGTATAATTTCAGTCTCACTATATCGTATCGCACCTATATAGAGACATACCTTCAGTTTGCGTTCCTTCATTGTGAAAGGTCTTTCTAGATCTTTCCAGCATAAGCTTCATTTCCTCTCTAAATTCAAAAATCATCTCTTTAATACTGTTCTCATTTACACACCACTCCTTCAAACGATTGGCATAACGTTGCTCGAATTCCGGGTCCATGGTCTCACATTCCAACTTTCTAATCGCATTCTTGAAATTTTTTCCTCCAAGTCTAACTACAGCTTTACTTATCTTATTCCAGTAATGCTTGAAGTTAGCTTCTGTTATGGATGTGTTAGATAGGTGATATATCTCATTCCTGTATAACCTCAAGCGCACTACATCATCCATTATAGCTTTATCGCATTCTGCAGGCATTCTGTCCCATCCTGACACCGGTGGGGGAAGTGAACAAATGTTCCTTAAAAGGGTAAATAGCAAAGTAACATCAAAAGTGGCTGAAGTATGAACTGACGGATCCGGACTTACTGGGTATAAAATTCCCCACTGTGCTAGATTTATGATTTTCTGAGTTTTCAACCTATTAAGAGTACTGAGAACTTTTGGCTTTTGGAGATCTGTATGAAGATTACCAGGAGGGTAAATTGTGTTAAAGATGTTTCTCAATGCCTGTGTTCCACCATCAACAAGTAAACGACACAAGCGAGCATAGTTTGTTTTCTCTTTTGATGAGGACAATGCTGGGGCGGAAGCCATACTTCAGAGCATTTTGATACCTGCGAGGTTAAAGACAAAATATAGCATAACGTATTAACAACAACATCAACAATAAAATATTTTCATAAGCCATAAAAAAATATTCATAGATTAAAAATGAGAACATAGTAAAACAAGAAAAAGAAGAGAAAAACAGCCAAAAAAAACTTATTAAAGCATTAAATAAAATAAATAAGATAAATAGATAAATATAATCAGTGAACAAATAAATCAGCGGCATCTATTCCAGAAAATTTGCGCAAGACGATCGATTTCTACGCATTACAAGACAGCGCCTCTGATGTTTTGTAATGTTTTCTTTGAATTGGTTTATTAAACAACATGAAATACGCACAGTAAGAAAGAAAAGCAAAATGGCGAGCGCAAATCGTGGTAATCACGTGATCTTACATAACTTGTTACTGTCGCATCGTAGCGAAGTCTGAGGGAGCAAAGCAAGGTAACAACTCTAATTTGGACAGCGGCTGATTATCTCAATTTTTACCCATGATGCAGCATGTTTTATTTCACCGTCTTCCTTTGAGCCACCATAAATACCGAACGTTTCCGGATGTTTCTTCCTCGCGGTCTAGCGTGTTTTTGCAGTTAGTGGGCTACGCTTCGCTTACTTTTGTTAACATTTTGGCTTTCCTTGGTGTATTTTTATTCAAATGTGACGTTCAGGTCAAGGTTGTTCAAATATGCATGATACATTAGGCCACATCCGAGTTCTTTTGTTTCTCCGTTTGAAAACGAGTCTAAGTGCGAAACCTTTCATATGGAAATGATTCTGTATTCAGTTTCATTTTCATGCAAATCAAAGTCATTTTCATAAGAATGGCTTCGCACTTAGACTCGCTTTGAAACAGAGGCACAAGAGAACTCGGAAATGGCCTATTATGATCTGAGCTGCTTCACTACATTTTACCTCTGTGTTGCAATGTAGCTATCTAATCATGTATCGCCAAGGAGGTTATGTTTTTGCCGGGGTTTGTTTGTTAGTTAGCAACATAACTAAACAGGTTATTGCCTGATTTGGATGGAATTTTTAGATGTTGTCGAAAATGGTACAGGAAAGAACTGATTAAATTTTGAGGGTGATACAAAAATAGTCCAGGATTCTAGATCACTTCGATTTTTTCAACATACAAGCACATTCAGCGTCATTTACAATTGAATGCCGCTACAATTGTAATTTACACTTGTTGTAGGACTCGTGCCACACGTGCAATTCCAGTCTTAGAAATGTTTTTTACACTTGTGGTATAAAGCTCGTGCTGCACGTGCTAAATCTGGTTCATAGTTGTTTATTTGAAAATTTTTGATCCACAATTTAGCAAAGTATTTGGTCGTATTAGGAAAGATTTAATTATCATATACAAGTCAGCAATAAAGTACCTATTCGGTTGACTAGGAGGGTGATTACATAAGACCGGGATGAAGTCAGACCGGGAAGAGTTCAGATCGGTCCGCATACAAATCCTTTTATCTGATTACATGAGACCGGTACAAAAACTCAATCCAGACCGGAACAACTTGTTTTGGTAGATAGACCGAAACGAAAATCTTAGACCTGGCCAACTTTGAACCGGGACGACATGTAATCGCAAAACTTCTTAGACCGGTCTGAGTATTTGTGCCCAAGGAGCACTGCATAAGCGGTCTGGCATGCGCAAAAGTTTGCACTGCTCGCAATGCTAAACGTACTTTGTAGATGAAAAACTTTTAGTGGCTTACGCATTTCATGCCGATCTCACTGTAATCACGCGCGACATTCATCCCGGTCTCATGTAATGTCGTTGTAACGTTCTGACTTCGTCTCGGTCTCACTTCATCCAGGTCTCATGTAATCACCCTCTAGTATACCTCATATATAATTATTGTAAAGAATGTAAAACACTGTTCACAGGGATACTGCGGCATCCCCCTTTGTTTAAATGTAATGTTCAGTGTCTCTAAACAATCTCAAAATCTCAGTAGTAAATTCTGAGCAAAAAACAGATGTATCAAGTTAGCGTAATGGCTATGTTTTGGTTTAAAATTGTGTTTGGCTCAGCATTTTTTTAAACCACTTTATTTTTTCAACCTCGTTTGATTTTTCAAAATATGAATTGGACCGATTTGCTTTTCTCAAACCAGTTGTTTTTTTTTCAAACCAGTTTATTCTTTTCATATTAGCCTAAGACCAATAACTAATGATATCTAGATAAAGGGGTATTCCAGCAACGGTTGCTTTCGTTGTCATGTGGCGATGAAGCAGGACTACAGATTCAGATAAATCCAAAAGTCAGTTGCTCTTGGGGTATTCCAAATAAAAAAAGAGAAAATAATGTTAAGATATAAGATGGTAAGACCAGGAAAGAAAAAAGGAAAACAAGAAAAAAAAGAAGAAGTAAGTAGAAAGTGGTAGTAGAAATAAAAAGAAAAAAGGCAAGTAGAAAGTGTTGGGTGGGTGGCCGGGGAGTGAGTGGGGTAGTATGTGGAACATGAGGAAGGAATGTCTCAATCAGTTCTAAAATTTAATTAAGATATAAGACTGCTCATAAAGCCCAATATACAAAAACAAACCAGTTTTAAAAAATTTAAACTGGTTGTAAAATTTTAATCTAAAGAGAAAATCTCAACCACAACAGCTATATAAGAAGCAGACTCTTTTTTGATATTTGTTCTAAACAATAATGCTTATAAGTGCAACCTCTTTGGGAGGCTGACAGTGCTCGTAGAGCGTCGTAGAGGTTTGGGTTGTACCTCACTTGGTTTAACAAATTTAGATTCTTCTGTTGGATTGTTTTGGGTGTTGACAGTTCAAGGTCACTATCGACGGCAAGGGTGTCTGTGTCAGGGGTAATTGTAGCAGGTTCTGTTGTGAGCAAATGTTGGTGGTCACGCATGAGGATACTTCAGGTTAAGATATTAACAGCATAGGAGTTGGGTGTTTGTACTCCATTCATGACAACACCTGATTCTCACTTCTTATTGTGTAGGTTGAAAACACAGACATATTTCCTGTTCGGAGTTGTGGGAATACTTTAGGAGATCTGGCATAGTAGTGCTTTTGCTGATCTTGTCTAACTTGAAGCTTGGTACTGATGTGTTGATCTATCTTGGGAAGCTTTGCTGGCTTGGATTTTCCTGGAAGGGTGAAGGTTTTGAATACCTTTTAAAGATTTTAAATCATATGTAGAGAAATAATTACCAGACTGATAACGTTCAAAAACTGTTTTACTTGACAAATACAGCCACGTTTGGGGAGATCAGAAACCACCTCATCTAGATCCATTAGGAAAAAAAGGAAATACCATAACTGAGAAGCATTCGTTGTCTACGTTCAAAACTTAACATATTTCCTTAAAGAACCAACTTTGAATCTATCAGGGGAATTTAACTGTTTAAATTCAATATTTGACTTATCTGTCAGTTTTCTTGCAGTCCACTAGTTAATAAAGGGACAGGAATCTCGCCTTCTGAGCCATAGGCAGAGCAGACGCCGCCTCTTCGAAAGGGTAAGGGCTGGTTGAAGTTTTAAAACCTGTTAAACTGAAGTTCGACTCGACTGCCACACAAATACTTATAAGTACTTCTACTAATTCTACCAAGACTATTAGCCAACATATAACTGAGGCAGAATTCCAGTAGCTGGTTGGTTTTGAGAGAAGAAATATTTTTAGCTTTAGTCGCTTTCCGTTCTCGAATTTCTTCTCGGCAGCTTTTTTGGCCTTTCAAATTCTCTTTTCGTCATTGGCTCCATCAGCAAGGTCATCGGTTAAGTATTGGGCTAGTGTAGCCCATCCACACTCAAAACGGTCAGCTAACTTGATTTGTTTTTTGCAATCTTTCACGACTTTTTACCTTCAATTAAATTCTTTTCTGCCTTTTTTATCTTTCCGATAGAACATGGAATAAACTTT
Organism: Zoanthus pulchellus; assembly: GCA_027575285.2. Lineage (NCBI taxonomy): Eukaryota > Metazoa > Cnidaria > Anthozoa > Zoantharia > Zoanthidae > Zoanthus > Zoanthus pulchellus. Next base: position 1,119 of record JAOBRB020028258.1, on the reverse strand, counting down.
ATATGCATGAGTTGAACCTTTACAAGTATTGCTAAAGTTATAATTTACACAGATGTTAATCAAGTTACGGCGATTTAATAGAATTTTACAAGGATTAATTTCATGAATGAATAAGCAGAATGACTAACAGTCATTGAAAGTAGTTTTACATTTTGTTTAAAAACAAAAACATCATCAAAAAGTTGAAAAAAAAAAGGATAGATATATTTATTGATATAGAGCGTCTAAATTTTTCATAAAGTCAAATACGTGTAGTTTATTTCAAGTCGTTCAGCTGCTGTAAGTCAGAATCTTGCCTATCTCACTGTACAGACATTAGAAACTATCAGTAGCGAAACTCTGTTCAAGACACCGCCTTTATCAAGTACCAAGAAAACGACCCCGGACCTTTACGCTACGACATACTGGAAGCTATACTTTGAGCCATGGATCTTCTAACATCATAAATAAAGGAACGATTAAATCAAACAGCATTCAAAATGTATATGCAAGCCTGAAACAACTGCCTCTCAAAACCGCTAATGTAGAAAATACTTCCAAAGACGTTGGTGACTTGGCATCAAAGAACAATGGCGATGTCAATATCAGCTCCCTTGTTGCTCAATTAAGTACATTTCATGTGGTTGTGAGGGAGGTTCCTTTATAATGTTTTGATGATATTTAACGAAAGTCAAAGGTTTGCAACCAAATGAGTGACAGTTTATGGACAAAGTCATTGCTGTTTGTAAGTTGATTAACGTCAACCCTGCGACGGGAGAGAGGTCTTTCACGACAGCCAGACGTATTAAAACGTGCCTTCGTTCGAGAATGCTGGAAGCACGTTGAGATTTTGAACTCACACAAATTAGACAAGCTATTTTTTATTTCTGTGGCTAATTCGCCTTACCAACTGGGCTAACCGCCTGGTTAGCTCAGTTGTTAAGGCGCCAGTCTATTATGCGGAAGGTTTCGGGTTCATTTCCCGGCCGACCACCACTCAAGGCCTTAAAATAATTGAGAAAGTGCTGTCTTTGCTCTAACATCTGCAAATGGTTAGAATTTGGCATCTTCTCGGATAAGGACGTTAAACCGTAGGTCCAGTCTCTTGATCACTCTGTCGAGGGACTTAAAAGAACCCAC
>JAOBRB020028148.1:0-15776 GCA_027575285.2 Zoanthus pulchellus | reverse complement strand
ATGTAAAAAAGCCTGTGTTTTTAGGTTTCTGTTCGTATTTGAACACGTAAGATCAAAATAGCCTTATTTCAGTCGGTCCAAAAGGTGCATTAGAGAACACTGCAACACAGGAAGTACACTTAGTGACGCTTCCGTAAACCTTCTGAATAACTTAGAAAGTCTGGCTAACTACAAAGCCCGATTGTAAGTCAAACTATATATTGCCATTTTCTAAACTCTTTACAATAAGTTTTTTACTAAGGCAGTGACATAAAGCTTAACCATTTTGGAGACTTTTAACTATAGTGTAAGAAGTAGATTGTATGCCGCTTAAACCAAAGGCATTGCCAACGTCAAGCGCGCTTATATCATTCAAATTTAGTATCTCAGAATTGTTTGATCTGTCCAAACAGATGTCCTAAAATCCAAACAGAGCACTATCCATTTATGGTAAATGGCGTAGCTAAATACGAAAACAAAAGATTTTTAAACTTTTTCAAACAAAGAACTTTCGTCGCAGTTCGTAATAAGGAGACCGAAAATAAAGCAATGTATTTTCAAGCATCTTCTCAACATAAGGTATTTTAACTGATTAGTAAGTTATTGTTTCGTGTGTTCTAAAGTAAAAGTGGGCTGACGTAGAAATCTTAAAACATGTCACTATCAAATTCTTCTCGCAAATAAAAAATGTGATTTTTTTTATCAAAAAACACTAAAAACTTGTCTGCTAAAAATGTTTTATGTAATACACATTTTTACTCAATGTTTTATTACAAAGTACATTAAAATCTAAGGTATAAACGACTAATTGACTAAACAGTATCTCAATTCATGAATTGGTATCAAACTTTTGTGAAAAACCTTAAAAAGTGAAAAAAAAGAGAATTAACTATAGCCTTTAAAAATACGTGATTTCCCGAATTCGTTTTTCAATTTTATTTTCTGGAAAATTTATAAATATAATGTTTGCAAATCATGATCGTTCTACATCTACATTTATTTAAGTCTATCAAAAGGAGGGCCCATCACCGATAGACTATAATAAAAATCTAAAATAATAAGTGAAACGCTATGTACACTATATAAAAACATGAATACAACTAGTATAAATATGATACAAAATACTAATAAATAATATAATAAAAATAACAAAACAATTAATAACAAAACAAAACAACAAACTATCAATGCTGCTAAATCGATTTTAAAATTGATTGTTTCTTGCCATCGGTTGTCTAATAACCGGACTTTCGTATCTCTATAGAAGATTGATTGAATCGAAGTCCAAAGCCTTAATACATTCATATCTTATGAGTCAGAGTGAATGCACCGATTGAAGTGCGATTCCCGAAGCTACAGTTTATTTAAGAACGACTTATTGGAACAATATTCAGTTTCCAACCGATTCTGAAGAAATGACCAAAAAATCTTCATTTAATTTTACCATTGCACCAATTTAGTATCTAAGTATTGTTTGGTCCGTCCTAACAGATGTCCTAAAGTCCAAACAGTATACATTTATGAACTATGATAAATGACGTAGCTAAATACAAAAATAAATGATTTTTAAACTCTTACTACAAAGAACTTTCGTCACTATTTGTAATACAAAGGAGCTATATATTTTCAAGCATCTTCTCAACACATGCAAAGTATTTTAATCAGTAAGTTATTGTTTCGTGTGTTTTAAAGAAAAAGTAGGCAAACGTAGAAATCGTCAAAAAATAAATGTGATTTTTTCTTTATCAAAAACCACTAAAAAAATTGTCTGCTAAAAATGTTTTGTAATAAAAAACTATTTTATTTCCTCCCAAAGTTGTTTTAAACAGTTCGTTTGCTGCACCCAATATTTACTCAATGTTAATTTACAAAGTATAATGAAATTTAGGGTATAAACGACTAACTAAATTGTATCTTGATTCCAAATCTTTGCAAAGAACCTTAAAAAGTGAAAAAAAAAGAGATTTTACTATAATTTTACCGAATTTATTTTTCAATTATATTAGAATGTTTTCAAATCATGAACGTTAGTTACAAAAAAACCTAAAATACTATCAATGTTGCTAAATTTCTTTTAAAATTGTTTGTTTCTCGCCACCGCTTGTCTAATAACCGGACGTTGGTGTCTATAAAGGATTGATAATCGAAGTCCAAAGTCCTTTATACATTCATATCTGAAGAGTCAGAGTGAATGAACGGATTGAAGTGCGATTCCCGAATCTAGTCTATTTTTAAGGACGACCTATTGTAAGAAAATTCAGTTTCCAACCGTCTCTGAAGAAATGACCACAAAATCTTCCTTTAATTTTATTATTGCACCAGAAGCAAAGGCGGTTCAGCTTATCTTGTGTCTTGTTCTTTTAGGAACTAGTCTCGTCGGAAACGGCGTTATTTGTTTTCTTGTGCTGCGTTTTAAAGCTCTAAGAACCATAATATCAAACATTTTTCTAGCAGTGAAAGCATTTATCGACATGGCACAAACTGTTGTAACTTTACCAACTTTTATAGCGTATTTCTTGTTTCAAGACGAAAACTTATCCAACAGAACAGCATCCTGGTTATTGATGTTTTTCGTTGTATTCTTTAAATACTGGAGCCTCATGACCATGTTTATCATGGTTGTAGACAGATACTTTGCCATGGCCCACACCATGAAATACCACGTCTGGAAGTCAACAAACAAAGCGATAGCTGCAGTTCTCATTACATTCATAATTGCGCTCACTGCAGCCTTGATCATCAGCGCTCCACTGTACGAGATTGATCTTGGGAAAAGTCCATTCCTTACTATCGGTCATTTTACAACAAACAGAGTAAATACAGATATTTTTTAATTCCAACAACGGCAATCCTAATAATTTTGATAACCTTTGCTTCAGGAAAGACTTTGCAAGTCATATGGAAACACAGAGCACGTGGAAACAATGGCACTACGATACGAAAAAGTATTTCAAAGAAAGAAGACAACGTGTCCAGATCTAGTCTTACAATCTTGATGATTACAGTCTCTTATATCGTGTGTTACACAAGCGGATTGTGTTTTATGTTATCAACCGACATTGGTAGAATGGATAAAAAGTCTCAGTGGTTCTACTTTATTGCCCATTGCATGTTTTTCGTCGATAGCTCCTGCAATGCATTTATTTACACTTTTAGATCAACGCGCTTTCGTCAAGCATTAAGGAAAATATTGAATGGAATAATTCTCATCTGTCTGAGAAGAAATGACAACTCAACCAATGTCGTTCAACCAATACCAAAAGGACGGCAAGTGTTTTACATCAACGGAATGTTTGGAAAAGAACAGATTAGAGCAAATAAATGCTAAAATTAATGGACCATTCATTTTTTATGGATAAAGGGTTGGTAGTTTCTGGGGTAAAGGCATCCAAAAAATTGCAAGCTAGAAGAGGGATTCAGTTCAAAATTAAGAAAGCAAAGAGGTAAGGGCATTCCGAATGATAACGCTGTGGGCTAAAAAAAATCTTTTGTAATTTTACAAAAATCTGAAGTTTGCTTGAAAATGACAAAAACTATACCTAGACAACTATGAAGGGGTAAACTTTAAAAGCCTGTACTGTCAGAGGCATAGTTGCTTGCGAGACAGGTAGTATAAGCACGGTATGGCTTACATTTTTTCACTTGACAATTAGAAATAATATTAACTATGATGATATTCCTCAGTTATGTTGTAAGTTGAAGTGAGCAGCAAATTCGGCCCGTAGCGAGCCGGAGCAGTTGGCTCTAAAACTTTTGAAAACAATTTTGTTGTAGAAAACAAAATAATTGTGCCAGTTTACAAAAAGCAGTTAAAACGGTAATCTAAGCTGAGAAAAGCAATTGTTTATTTACAACGGTCCACGAGATACAGAACGGATTTCAATGAAAAATCGTCTCGAATTGGGTAGCCTAAAATATCTATAGAGACTCATATTATTTTCAAAGTCAAGCTTCTTGGGTAAAGATTATCTTGTACATCTGGACCCAGTTCAAAAGCTGGTTAAGTTTAACCTTGGGTGAAGAAAAAATTCAAATAGAAATTTCTTCTTTAAGAAAAGATAAACGGTTTTTTATGAATACTGTTTGGATTTTTCTAGGAAGAGTCTTGTTAATCCCAAAATTACGGCCGAAATCTCTCCTTGTAAGATTGAAAACAAGTTCGTGTGTTAAACATTTAACACTAGGTTAGTGCTAATCGGCTTTTGAACAACTGGATGAACCCTGGAATATTTCTACTGATTTTATAAATGTAGCACATTTTCAGTGATTCTATGGATGAGAATTTCAAACATTTTTCCGGTCGAGCATGCCCCCAGAACCCCCTAGAAAGTGCTCACACATTTGGCGCTCGTACAGCCAAATCTGGTATTCATACCACCTCGGTCACATTTTTTCCTGCCTACGGGCCAGCAAATAAGGAAATTTGTGAAAGCTTGAATTACTAACCTGTATCATACAGTATTAAACTCTTTTTTAACTTGTGCATCCTGGCTGAACAGTAAAACTGACCATCTTTATACTTTAACACAGTATGGGAGTGTTGAATCCACAAATGTAATAAATGATCACAAATGTAATATAGCCTCAAATGTAATGAAATTGACCACAAATGTAATAAAGCCTTCAAATGTAATAAAAATTGACCAAAAATGTAATAAAGCCCTCGAATGTAATAAAAATTGACCATAAATGTAATAAAGCCCTCCATTACGTTAGCCACTCTTTCAATTGGGACAAAATATTTGTTGCGTTTTGTGTAGGTTTAGAAGGAAATGTCGTAAAATAAGGTCCGGTAGGAATTTCAGGCTGGAAGCAAAGAACCAGTGAAAATGCGTTGATTGGACCTCAAAAAAAACATGAAAAATTTTGGTGTGACTTCTACATCTTGCAAAGGAGGGTTTAAGAAATGACCTAAAAATGTAAGCATGCAAACGAGGCTCTAGAGGAAAAATGGCTTTACTTTTCAAATATTACAACGAAACTACACAAATTTGTGATGGCTCATGTATTTTGAGAAGCACTTTATTATTGTACCACTTGATTGACTTTTGGTGGTCACGTGACATTTCTAGCATGATGTCGAGGCTCTGTTGAGGTCGAGGGCTTGTCACTCCATAATTTCATCACGTAAACACACCCGAAGAGCAACAAAGATGTTTATCGGTAAATTAGATCACTATAGACTGCAAAACAGTCTCTTCTTTCGCCGGGAGATCGAGAATATGGTATTCTTGGAAGAGGAAATGGACGTGCCAACGGGAGTGTAAAGGAATGGGGACGAGTAGCTGAAGGGAGAGACTGTCGCCTTTCAATACTTCAAATCCGTTCACCAATGAGAAGTTTCCGTTCCTCAGGAAACGGGAAATTCCCATTGGTCAGTACTGTCAATCATATACATAAAAACAGTAGACTTTCGTCTAGGGTTTGGAAAGTGGAATGTGAACTAACACGAAACACCTTTTGAGAAATTATATGGATTTGTGTTAAAAGTGAAAAAAATATTATCCCTCGACAAAACGAAAAGATTTCTTTGCGGTGCTTTCCACTAGATTTGATAAAAGTGTAAATAGGAAGTTATTTGATTTGTGGAGACGAAGGGAAAGCAAAGTGCCAGCAACCACAGAAGGAGTTGTTGTATCTCCGCTTAAAAGTATTATTGCTGAACACTTTACTTCGGGTGAGTTTGATCTTTCTGCAATGGAAAAGTTTTTAATGTTTACACATCTAGTAGAACAAATTTTACAACCGGCGTACGTGTGTTTAGATATATTTAGAAAAGCACTTTTGGTCTTGTCGCGTCAAGCAAAAAATGATTGCTTTGTGCGTGTTTTTATCCTAAAAGCAAAACATATATGTGCAGTAGAAATTAAAGATTTGTTTTACACCGGAAAAATTAGAAAAGTCAATAGTGAAAACGTTGATAAATATGGCTTTGCAGCTTTTCGATCAAAAATTTTTTTTGTACTCAGTTCTACTGTCTACAATGTTCCGTGAAGTGACCGATTTAGAAAATGATATATAAAACATGTTTTTGTCATTGTAAAAGCTAAACTAAGTGTCAAGTAAGCAAAATACATCAAATTAAAAACCAAAGTAAAAAGTGAGAGTAGAAAATTGCCTTCATTTGTAAATGTATACTAATTGAACGAAACTTTAATTCAATAATGTAAGTTAATTTATCCACAATCACGCACTTCACACGGGAACTTTTAAAGGCCGGAACACACGAAGGAGTTTGCTCCTGCAACACGCTCCTGGAACACGCTCCTGCAACACGCTCCCGGAGCAAAGCTCCCTCGTGTGTACCAACAATTTCATGCGAAAAAAATTGTTGCGCGACAAATTTTTGCTCCCGGGTTTTGCTCCATTGAATCATACAGGTTAAATATGAGGGAGCTTGCCCAAGGAGCAAATCTGTTGTGGGAGCGTGTTGCAGGAGCAAGCTCCCTCGTTTGTATCGGCCTTTATGTCGATCGAAATTTGTCTTGTTAATTTTGAAAAATATTTTACAACATTAACAAATCCAAAATTTTTTTGTTTAAAAAATTGTTTTTGTAAAAAACATATGAGTCTAGGTAAACTACAATTTTATTTAAATTCAGATTCCTTGCAATACTTTACGTGTCCGCTAAAACATAACCTAAGCCGGTAAGAATGAAGGTCCATTATTTTGAGTAAACCGTGTGTAACAGGAATAAAAACAACATTAATCACTTTAAATAATAAAGAAAAAAAATGGTTTCTATATACGTAACAACTCCAATTTTTCAAACATGCGGTACCAAACAATATTTCTTCTTCTTCCGAAGTTGAAGGAAGCAATAAAACCCATAGTACAACTACAAGAAATATTTGTAGTTTATCTTGCTGAAATTCTGCGATGAAATGTTCAAACTCTATAAAAGTTGAATCATTCAAACTCACATGTAGTTATTGTCATTTGAAAACCCCGGTCCGTGTCATGGTTTTAATAGTTTATTTTCCATTTTTTTCAAATCCCTTCTGTTTAGATTTGCTTTTAACTCAGATTACATTTAGATTTACCTGTTCCAAGTTCTAAAACAAAATTCAATTGTCCTTGTCCTCCGACACAAAAATGTGAGACCTCACGGCACGCCATCGCAATGTTAAATGCAATTTTGTTTTGATGGGTTGTGACAGCTGCTGTTGAAAAACTGACCAATGGGAATTTTCCGTTTCCTGAGGAACGGAAAATTGCAGAACGGATTTGAAGTATTGAAAGGCGACAGTCTCTTCCTTCAACCACTCACCCCCATTCCTTTACGCTCCCGTTCACAAGTCCATTTCCTCTTCCCAGTTTCCCATATGATGACCGCGCTTGGATTCTCGATCTTTCGGCGAAGGAAGAGATTGTTTTGCAGTCTAAAATCACTAAGGACTTCTGAAAAATCCTTCGTGGATGGTCACGTGACAAAAGTACACTTTCATTGGTTGGAATCGAACTCCACATCTTCGGTTTAAAAGTCCGACGTGTTAAACACTACACCACAAGGACCAACCACGCTGGTAACGCAGCTGGACAATGTTATGTAGATGGTAACTGTAGGAGTTCCCAGAGCGATATTTTTCTCTATTGGTAAGTTGAACAACGTAATTTTAGGTACGCAAGACGTGGGGATCGATTCCCGCAAAGGGCAATATATGTTATTTTTCTCTTATTTCTTTCTATATACCTACACACCGAAGACATTCCTATTTCATTTGTCCACTTTCACTGGTTGTTTGCTCCCAGCCTGAAATTCCCACGGAACTACACATCCTGCCAGACTATAGCTTTACAGCTATCTGTTTAGGTTTTTCTTCTCTGAGTGTTAAACTTGTTATATCGTCCACCATTAGCCCATATATCTCTGTTCTTTCTGTTAGTGGGGAAACAAAAGTCACTTTGTAAGAGTGTGAAAAGATTTGCGGTACGCAGTATAGCAGAATATTTGTTTTCTACTCGGTATCATAGGTATCCATCACTTGTTTTAAGTGTCAAGTAGTCGCTTCATTAAGAAGTGATTACCATAAATTATGCTGCGTGTATATAAGGTGTGACATGTTAGTTTATTCTTCCTTCGAGTCCTAGCATGACACTCCTGTAATATGTACGCTACAAGGTTAATGTTATAAAAATAGGCAAGAGCGTTTTTGATTTTTCTTTATTCATAACGTTTTTAGTGTGGGGAATTTATCCATTTAAGTGTCTCGTGCCGAAGCAAGTCCTCTGGAGAGCCGTCTTGGGTGATAAGTGACAAATGACTAGAGAAAAACTGTACGGATAAAATTGAGTGTAGTTCCCAATCATTTTGTTGTCATTAAGACGAATTTTGTACTAGCGAGACTAGTGCTGGTGTTAAAGGCCGTTTACGAGCTTCTGTTAATTTCTGGATCGATCGTTTAGGCGCCCCCCAGTTTGTCGTTAATGTTTTTAAGGAAGGCTTAATTTTTTAAGAACAACAAGTCAATAAGAACTCATTCTGAGTTTGTGGAAAGTGCCATTTAGAGCTTTTAGCTAATAGATGCATAATCGAGCGAGAACTTGTGCCACACTTCGTGAATCCTTTAACCGTTGCGGAGGGTAAGAAGCTTCGTCTGGTCATAGACTTTAGGCATGTTAACCAATTCCTTGTTAAAACTAAGTTTAAATACAAATTGTTCAAGAAAATAGTTGGTTTTTCATCTTTGATCTTAAATTAGGTTACCATCATGTAGATATTCATCAGGATCAGCAGAAGTATTTAGGCTTGGCTTGGAAGTTCAATGGTGTATATAGATATTTCACGTTTAGCGTTTTGCCCCTCGGGTTGAGTAGTGCATGGTATTGCTTCACTAAAACGATGCAACCTTTAGTTAAGTGTTGGCGGTCTATGGGCCATAGTAGTCTTGTTTACCTCGACGACGGCTTTACTAGTCAGCCGGACAAGATTTTAGCTTTGGCGGCAAGTTCTATTCAGAAACAAGATCTGTCGTTGTCAGGGTTTCTGGTTAACGATGAGAAATCTCATTGGTCGCTCATGCAGGTTGGTGAGTTGCTCGGTTTTATAATCAAAAGTGTCTCAATGCAGTTTCAAGTACCAGACAAGAAATTAAACAAGATCAAGAACCTCCTGGACGCTGCCATTCAAGACAAGTACTTGAGTTACCGCCAATTTGCTACGATAGCAGGTTCTATCATAGCTTTATCACTTGCTGTTGGTCCGATTTGTCGCCTCTTTACCCGTCGTATTTATTTTATCATTGAATCCAAACATTGTGGCTGGGATGAGTCTATCACGCTTTCCCCTCTGGTTCTCGAAGAGCTCCGCTTCTGGTTTACAATTCTAGATTAATTGATAAATGGTTATTTTATACGGCTATTTCTGAATACGTCTACCATGATCATATTCACTGACGCAAGTGATGTAATCTTTGGTGGATATTCTGCATCTGGTAGTAATGGTATTGTTCGTGGTATGTGGACTCGTGCAGATATCGGCCAAAGTTCAACTTACCGTGAGCTTAAGGCAATCTACTACGGAATAGCAGGCCTTGAAGCCAGTTAATGTCTAGAAAAGTCGAGGTTCAGATAGAAAATCAAAGTGCAGCTGGTATTGTTTCAGTTGGCAGCTCCAAGCCTCATCTGCAAGCCGGGGTTTTTAATCTTTGCCAATTGTGCTTCGTCAAACAAATCGTTATTTCCGCACAATGGATCCCACGATCATTGAACGAACAGGCGGACGCGTTGAGTCGCTACGTCAATCCAGACGTATCAATCCCTTAGTATTCCATTGGTTACAAGCTAAATGGACTCCGTACACGATCAATCGGTTTGCTTCCCACTACAATACTCAACTTGCTCGCTTTAACTCCAAGTACGCTAACTCAGGATATTCCGGGGTGGAAGCATTTACTCAAGATTGGAGCAAAGAAAGCAATTTGTTGTGCCCTCCCGTGAACCTGATAGTATCCTCTGTTCGACATTCAGAAGCTGTTAAAGGTTACGGTACTCTGATTGTCCCATAATGGCACTCGGCCTATTTTTGGCCGTTTTTTTTTACTCCAGCAGTAGTCTGAAGCCTTTTATTAAATTCGTCCTTGTTTTACCGAGAGTGAGTGATGTATTGATAGAAGGTTCGGGGCAGAGGGTTATTTATAGAAGTAAACCTTCAACATTTCATGGATGTCCACAATTTAATATGTTAGCTTTCAGATTGGATTTTCGATGAATTAGTGCATCATTGTCACCTCAGTTAGAGAGTTATTGGATTATTGAACCCATATCCGATCCACCGATTAGGTGTGTGGTATATATCCACAATTTAGGTACGAGCGTTTACCTATACTCACCAATTGGGTGCGTGTTATTTACCAGCCGTTTAGGCAGAAATATTTACCTTTCCATCAGTTGGATGTGTATTATGTATCTGCCATTTAGGCATAAATATTTACCCTATTGCACCGATTTGGTGTGTAATAAAATTATGCATATTCGCCATTTAGGCTTGAATATGTACAAGTTTAGTACGTTGTTATCCTTGACAGGAATTATTTGATGCCTAGCTATTCAACTGATCTTTTAAGTACGAGGCAAGTTTGCGAATGCGGTACACCACTTAGGTTTGAACAACGTTTAACAATAATATGCCACTTTGGCTTATGTGCATGAGGGTGAATTGTTTTAACTAAAATCTTAAACAGGTCGAGGTTAGCCCTGAGACTTATTCAGTCGACGGAATACATGATAGTGAGCAACAGGGATAGAATTGTGGTTAATTTTAAAACCTGGTATTTTGTCAGCTTTCGCAGAGATTTTTCATGTTGGAGCGTGGAATGATACCCCCTGTTTAGAGCCGTCCTTGAAGCCCTTGGTTACTGACGCAGTAGAACTCCAGTTGGCTTCTAAAGCTGATTCAACAGTGTCGAAGTACCAGTCAGGTTGGTCTAAATGGCGTTCCTGGGCTTTGACAAAAACTGACGTGCCCGTCATCCCAGCGTTCCGCCTTCACATAGCCTTGTATATAACCGAGCTATATCAGTCAGCATTGGAGAAAGATCTGGGGCCGTCCTTCCATCGAAGCAGCTCTATACAGTACCAGGGAGTCTGGTTGGCATAGTGGTCATCAGTCATGCCTCCCACCTCTACGACCCGGGATCGAATCCTGGGCTTGGCATGTAGGCTGACATTTGTCGATCTCAATCTGACTTCGAGGGTTTTTCTCCGGGTACTCCGGTTTTCCTCCCTCTGCAAATTCGACTTTCACGCCAAGATCTGAGCCGTTGAGCGATTAAACACTAGCCTGTGGCTAGAAAGAATGCGCAACCACTTCCTTCGCAATTGACGTTAATTAAAGTATTTATTTATTATTTTTATTTATAAATGGGGTCATCAGCTGGCTGGATTGGAGGTTTGTCCAATTCGCCACCCGATAGTGCAAAATTGTGTAGACGGTGCCAAAGGAGGCTTGGGTGTCCTGTGCAATCTAGACAACGTTTGACCCTGGATCTGATTACTAAATTTTTTGAGAAGTATAACGGCAGAAGTGCCTTAGTAGACGTACGTTTCCAGTTTATTCTTATCGTGTGTTATGCTGGCTCCGCGTTGACGAAATACAACAGCTGAGAATCCAAGACGTTATTATCTCTGAAGACCACATGTCAGTCAGAATCCAAAAAAGAAAAAAATGATCAATAGCGAGATATCTCGGACAATTCGTAGAAAATACCAATTTGTATAGTACTCATAGCATTAAGTCAGCTGCTGCAACCAATCCCGGTTGCAGAAGTATAAGTGGGGAACTTTTGGACAGACACGCTGGCTGGCGTTGTACAACTTCTAAACAAAGATATGTTGGATATTCCAGTGACGAACGTCTCAAAGTTTCGAAAGCTTCAGGAGTGTAAGTCTTAGTCAGGGAGGCTAGTGGACGAGTATCTCGGCACTGACCCAGATTTCCCACGCTTTTCCTTCGCTTAGATTTCAGAAAAGTTGTGTGAATGGAACTTTTGCTTGTTACAGTTATTGAAATGTTTAATTATTATAAAACGCATGAGCACTCGTGCTACTGAGATTTGATTGTATTGTATGAATGTAATTAATAAAGAGGTTTATGTGTCGTGCTACCCGTTTCTTGTGTAGATTACTGCGGTTATAGTGCAAAATGCTCTTTGACATGTCTCCTTTTAATTCATTTAAATGCACACATGCGCATTGAATGGGAATTGTTGACAAATATAGATTTAATCCAAATTATGTGATTCCTTTTGAGCACGTGGAGACATGGCCATCTTGAAAGGAATTCGTCGCGCTCATCGGTAAGCTTGACAACAATAGAAAGTAAAATCTGTCAGAATAGAGCCAAATCCAAAAGCCACCCACTCCAATATATAGTCTCTGGCGAGCCTCAATTGCAAGCCCCAAAACAACCGTAGTACACTCGCACTTTGTAATAATCGTCGCACTTTGTAATACCTGTTGCAATTTGTAAAAAACCGTCGCACTTTGCAATCAGTCTTCAGGTAGCTTTTCGCATCTCTAAGCTTTAGACAAACATCTTTGCACCATTCCTTTTTTATTCCTCCTTTCTAAAGAGCTTCGACCACTCTTTCAAGGGTGCCAAATGATGCTGCACCATCGGCAGCAGTATTATCCAGGCCTTTAAACCTTTGACGCTGAGATGCCTTTCTAACCACCAGAATTTTGAACAAAGTGGACCTAGACAAGGGCTCAAAATTTTGTTCTTTGCAGTTCTCCAAGTACTGTTGAATCATTGTCGGCCTTGTAACGGTTCTAACAACATTTGGCATTTCTATTCTATCTCAAATGTCTAGGACAAGAATCTTACAATCAAACGAAACATCCTGCTAAAAATACGGTCGATTTATGAACTCAATGAAATGGTCAATTCAACCCATATCAACCTTTACGCGATGTTTGGCTGTTATTTGAGGAATATACCCAGGACTATTAAGACTAGTATGCAGTCATGTTTGCTTAATTTGCCACAAAGATGGGTTTCCATATGATTGATACAGTTTTTTCTGTAAGCGAAAATACTAAGAATTTCTCGTCTTAGATTTTTAGCTTTAGCATTCTTTTAGGCGATTATTAACACAACCAAATCATTATAGGAAACAATGATTTCATCTTTTTTCTGTTGTGTAGAAAAAATTGTAGTCTCGAGTAACTCCTCCCCCTTGACAGGGGCTATCGCCCTACATACAAGCAAGCAGTCCTCAGAAGCCTTTTCCACGATATTTTGTAGTTCAGTTTTACTCCAGTTCTGGAAGAGGAAGAGAAGTAAGGGGATTATGGTTTATCTATGGATTAGCAAGCATCGCGATTGTATCCATAGCTAAGTTGTACGTGTACACCACCTTAGAAAACAAAGGCGTATAAAAATAGGCTTCTTCGACTTTAGGGTTCCAGTCTGGAGATAAAGGCTGTTTGTTAGGTGGGGATTCTTGGTACGGAGTTGAAGTTATAGTGTCAGTAATAATTTTAGGGGCAATACCTTTAGCCGTCCTGCAATGAAAACACAGAAAGTTATAGATATCATACAGTTCAGTTATGTCTGGACAAATTTAAAGATATAAATTATAGTTCAATCATTAAAGCCTCATAACTAATTTTACTGTTACCTTTCATAGGACTCAGTGTCTTCAAGTTGCTCTGGGTACAACCAATCTAAGTTTTTGATCGCCTCGCAATGATGATTTTTGCTTGTTTTACAGATTGCTAGAAAAATGCAAAAAAATGCTAAGTTTCTAAAAATGATTCAAGTACATCAAAAAATGCAAAAGTATAATGAACATGGTTTACAAAGATTTAAGAAACTTAAACGAACCGACGCGTACAGTCTTTTTTAAAATAATTTTAATATCCTTAGTTGTATATATAAGCCGGTTCGAGGATAGATTTCTATTTTGCCCGTTTACGTTAAATTTATAAGGCTCTCGCTAAATAGGTGAGACAATCTGATCCTGCGCATGCGCAAAATCATAACTGGGGATCACGGACAACCTGCCAGTATCCAAGCCATCAGGGAAAGAAAATCGCGGTTACTGGAAAGCACGTTGTAAATTTCAAACCTGATAAATCTTCGAATCCAAAGTAAACTTCAGCACGTTGTCCTTGTAATAAATTTAAAAGAAGCCGCATTGGCTCAAGTAACTCCTTGGATACAACGATTCTGAGGATGTGTCCAAAATTAGCGATGGTTTGTTTAACTCCATTGGCTAAACTTCTGGTATTCGATTTCCAAGACCAAGTTTTTCCTTCGTCATAGAACCTATCGTCGTCTGACAGAAGACATATATCGTTCAACGTAATAACAATAAAATCTTATAATGAGAACAGGGCCTCGAAGGTGTCATATCTTGCCACCCATCGGGTTTTGCAGAAGTGTTTTAGCTTACGTTTTCTGTTGTCGTCGGTGCAAATGCATCAATTACCACTTTTAAGAAGTTTTGCCTATTTGGCGAGTTGTCAAGAAACTTGAAAAGCTCATTACAAGAATCCATCATCTTAAGCACTTGGGATATCTTGCAAGCATGGCATATAACTAGGCTGAAGGAATGAAGACAACATCTTTGGTAATCGGCTTCCGGTGCAGATTTTGTTATTTCTGCTTGCACTCCTTTCTTATCAGAGCTCTTAGATGCGGTATAGTACCATATACCTGGCCACGACAATTGGTTAGGTCAATTTCATTTTTATATAGGGAATCTTGTATTTTTGCCGTTGCTTTAACTTTGCCAGTGGTTCTTTGCAGAAGACAAATATCTAACAAGACCTCTCGCTTGGTAGGCTCAGAGGGATCCCTGAGGTTTAGAAAACGGATGCAAACAGATAGCTCTTCTTTCCCTTGCGACGTCATTTCATCTGCCATCAATGCGCCGTTTCTTCTTTGTATCACGCTTTCGCTAGACGCGCGCGATGTACTTGATTGTCCATGCATATGAAGTGTCAAGAGGTTGCACAACACTGTAGGATAAAATTTTCATAAGAGAACTATCAAAGCATAGTTGCAGATAACTTGAAGAAAACTATTACCAAAGTAAATCTTAGAGCTATTTCGAGTTATGGTCTAAGTTAAAGTCAATACAAACACAATCTAAATAAAGTTCACGGCTAGTCTGTTATAACAGTACAGTACATTTCCATTTGTACGTGCACAGGTCTACAGCTACCACCAACACGCAAGACTTACGTCAATGTCGGAATTCAGGGTGATTTGCTTCTCCCTACTTCTGCTGATAGCGAAAACAGCGAGGAGGACGAAAATGATGAATTTAGTGATGACAGTGAAATGGATGTTGACTTCGAGCCCGGCGGATTGTGAGGAAGCAGAGGATGAAGATGGTGTTGATGAAAGCGACGACGAGTATGCATGCTATTATTTATTTGTCTTTACGTTGACACCCGTCGTGAACTAAGCTAGTTATTTGTATTATTTTTTATAAACTTCAAGAATGTTTTCATGGCTAGTGAACAATTCTTTGTGCCTACAAATACTAACTAAAGCTTCTTAACAGGTTTAAACAATCTTTTTTTTGTTATGCAGTTATATTGTACCGGATATTCATTGCGCAAACTAGATAAAGTACTGGGAAAACCTTTTTATGATCAATATCAATTTACTCAATCGCCAATGTTTCTGCAAAGGGCTGCATGTTTAGATTGTTTGTAAAGGTCAATACACAGCCACAGTTAGTAATATTATTGGAACTTAAGTCATCATCGAGCAGTCTTGCAAATCCTGTGGTAGCGTGTGGAAATGGGCCAGTCAACCATACCTTTGTGGTATTGCCAC
>JAOBRB020028038.1:0-15777 GCA_027575285.2 Zoanthus pulchellus | reverse complement strand
TTCGGCCCAAGCCTATATAAACATAAACATATGTATGTTGTTCAGTGGAATGGAATAAAGAATAAATACACTCGTACAAAAAATTGGTATATACCCCGAGCGGGAATCGAACCCTCGTCTCCCTGTATTCTAGTCAGGAGTGCTAACCACTACTGTACACCATCAGGGACCACCACCTCCACAAAGGAGATTATTTAGACAAACGTTAGAGCTGGGCTTCTAATTAATAGAATAATAGCTTTTTAGTAATTTTGGAAAGTGATAGCTTAAATGAGTTATTCAGTAAATTTACAAGTATGCTGTAGCTATTAAATTGCTCTTCTACAATTTCCCTTTCAGTCAGCACAGAAACAACAAAAATAGAGTCAGTACAGTATTGTACATAAACCTTGATAAAGTATGATGATGTTGATGATGGCGCCGGCGATGACGTTGTGCTAATGGGCAAGTTATACCTTAGTAAGAGCAGCAGGGTGAAATGTCCATCTATTAGCAACACCAGGATACTGCACTCGCACATCTCCACGTTCTGTTATCCTGTGTACTGTTCCCTCTAGACCAATCACCTGTAAATTAACAGTGGAATGGGAATTTTAAAAAAATCAATTTACTCAAATAACTGGGCCGAAGAACTGATTAACAGAATTTAACTATCAAACCGAGTTAATGAACTCCATCAGTGATTCTAAAGAAACGATTTTATTAGTAACAAATATGTAAATTATACACCGTATAAGAAGAGAGTCAGGACTAAGATGTCTAAAGATGTTGGAGGTTGACAAAGGACTAATAATGTCCGCAACGTCAGTTTTCTCTTTCTTGAAGTACAGATCGAACGTAGCAAGATTTATAACTACAAAAAGGAACAACATGAGGGAAATAGCAAAGTCGTATAATAATACTCATGCAGATACTGTACCTCATCCATCTTGTCGTTCCAACCTCCGTGGCCTTCCAACATTACACTTAACACATCCATTCCTAATAACACCCGCACTTTATCACCCACATGAAACTGAGTTGATCCTGACTGCTCGCCACTGCTTGAAGGTATAACCAACGATTCTGGTGACTGCCCAAGTTTCGGCAGATGATCTTTGTAATAAGACATCCCTAATCCATTGGATGTTGTGACAATATCAACCTGCAAATGACTTTCTATTAATTATTAACTGTTACATTCAATAAACTTTACTGTATTTGCCTAATTAAGAGTTAACAAAGTCATATTATGTTAAGCTGTTACATTTACAGCATAAAGTAACTTCATTTGAACTGCAGTAACAAGAATTACCAAATTTTCACATCTGGAGATTCTTCTCACGCATGTTTGACAGCTGCAAGAACCTTGTTGCATTTCCTAATTGAGCATTATATTTAATTTTAGCAAACTTGTCACTTCTCACAAAAAATAAATTATTTCATCAATTGAAAATTATTGAATATGCATACATGTTTTTAAGCCATCCAATTTAATGTTTAGATGCAATTCTGATTGATTAATACTGTTTGAAAATACAGTAGGTTGCATTGTTCATTTATGCCTTTATGGTAATTTTGAACCTTTGATTCTCGAATGTGTCGTCACTTTGGTGATTTTCTACTTCAGGAGACATCTAAAAATTTTCATATTTTTCACACCATAGGCTATTTCTGAACAAAAAATGATTGAGGTTAATGACCTTGTTCTACATTTTTATAATATCTGCATGCAGTTTTTACAATTAAATCTCAAGGATGAACGGACTATTAATCCATAGCCCTTGAGGCCTAGAACAAATTGAAAATTCAAACTCATAGTCCTTGAGACCGAGAAGTCAAATATTTTAGAATCGTCCTTAAAATGGCTAAAGCTTCTGGCATCCATTTTAAAAATATTTACTTATTGAAAGATTAAAGGTAGTGCAGGTTCTGATTGGCTACTCATTAATTGTTTTCAAATAAATCTACTAATCTGTCAAAAAATGATGTAAAAATGAAATTATTAAGTAACACATTTTGACACACCATGTTTTCTTTGCAATGGCCTGCTAGTTAAGAAAACATGGTGTGTCAAAATGTGTTAATAATTTAATTTTTACATCATTTTTTGACAGATTAGTAGATTTATTCGAAAACAATTAATGTCAATGTTATGATGTGCTAAAAATTATTGGACTAAAACTTTTTCAAAAGTTAAACTTACTATATTTTTGGTACATAAATAAAAAAACATAATTTTTATATAACAACCCAAAGTCGAAATAAGATTTTTTCACCGTTTTTAGCCTAAATAAACAAGTAATAAAGTAAATAAGTGAACAAACTTAAAAGTTTATCTAGAGTAAGATAAGGCAAATTGTCTGAGTGAATAATAAAGGCCTGTAAAAATGCACTACAAAATAGAAATTGATGCTCATAATATTATAAGAGAGTTGACCCTTTGCTAATACTGTATTATACTGGGACAGGAAAAATAAAGGATTTAAAAATATGGATTAATATATTCAAAACAACTTTCTTAAACAAAAAGAGGACAACCAAGACACCAAACCAAAATTACCAGTGGAAGTGTTTGTAAACCTGCGACAAAATTGGTGGAAACAAAAACTAAAGACAAACAAATTCTGCCATGATTATAAGATAGAATTGGAAGACAGAAAAAAATCCCACAGCTGTACACATTTTCCCCTCTTCACCATGGATAAAACTGGTCCTTTTAAATGGTAGAAGCCGCAAAGCATTGAATCATGGACGTGTCATGCCACTGTGTTGCTTACACTTCTAATTGGCTCTTAGCTGGCTGAGGTACGCATTTTTAATCCTGAGCGCCACTTGATATCTTTTAAGTGAGGTTTAAAAAATTAGAAATTGAAAAGTTAACGAAATTTGTAAAAATGTTTACGAACTACTACATTAGAGTATGCTCAGAGGCTGCGGACGATAAAGTTGTATGAGGTCACTTGTGTAATGATTGATAAAGGAGACAAAAATATTACTGTAACATTTCCTCCTGGCTACACTTTCATGGCTGGACGATCCACTAAATAAATAAGAATCTTTACGTTTGCATAAATTATCTTACCCCCACCAGCAGGGGTTAATAAAAAAAAAGACCACTTTTAGCCATACTGAAGTTATAATGTAACAAATGGTACAATACCATCTGAAGGGTCTATTACAAAATTGACGTAAGTGACTTTTGATCAAGTTCTCATCTCTCCCTTCATTATCCTTCATATGTTTAAAACATTTCAGTTGGGAGAATTTATAGCTATTCAAACAAAGTCAACTACACTTATTAGCACCAATCAGGCCAGGAGATTCTAAGGAAACAATCGTTTCCAGTCATGTGTTAGTTTCGTGCTAGCAAGATGACAGAACTGAAAAATGGTTCCTTTAATTTATCAATCAAAGGAAGAGTGCATGGTGTTCAGATAGCTATTTAAATACACTGAGCAACTAATTTAAGATATCAATTTATCATATAATTAGCCATAAAATACTTATATTTCTCCCTTTTGAAAACTTGTTATTTTATTCATTAGTGAAAAAACACGTTACCATGGTTACACCTTGAGTGTGCTTCACAGCAGCTTCGCGATTCATTCAACATGGCTGCAAAGTATTATATGGATAATTACATGATAAACAGAATATTACATGGTCGCTTGGAGATAAGGATTTTATCTTCTCATGTTGAAAATATCTAACTCGTTCGCTACGCTCACTCGAAGACAAAATCCGTATCTCCGTGCGCCTATTTAATATCCTCTATATCTAACATACGTAATGTTTGCTTTCTAAAAAGTGTACCTATTATTAGTGTCCTTTATCAAAAAACAACTCTCGTGATAAAAATTAATTTTAAACCAAAGAGCGATTTTTGACAGAACTTTTACCATAAATATGGCATGGAACTGAAAGCTGGTTTCCCTAAATTACTGAAATCTCCAGGCCTGACCAATGATACCATTACCTTTCCCTTGTGACCAACTCTATACACATTAGTGGCTCCTGACTGCCATGTCACACTAGCAACACTGCGAAAAGTCTCTCTTTCCCATCCTCTGATGTCAGTAACCTGCCCACGAGAGTCTGGACCACCATCCTGATTACCCCAGTCCCAATCTGGGCCTCGAGTGACACAAGCACCAGAAAACATTCCCTTAGCTTGGACTTTCCGTTTTCCTTCTCTTGCACCCACAAAAACACTGTAAATTAAAATTACAAAATAATAGGATTTTATGTAATCATTCATGTTAATTTTTCTCCACTACAAGTGTTGTTGTGCTACTTGAAGGCTCTAGGGCAAAAACAAAATAGATGATTATTGAAGTTTTTGTCTCTCCCTAAATTAATTATCTCAATTATACATTTAAAACCCTTGGGAAAATTTAGCTTTTCAAACAAAGTTACCATCATCGTTGTTTCACTAGACCTTCAAATTACAACTATCTTGTACAGTAAAATAGGTTATAGGGAGAAAAAGCCTTCGATCAGGGAAAAATCATGACTGATGCAGTTGATGGTTTTACCTGTTAAATAATTCTCACAAATTTTGCAGAAATTTTCATTAGGTTATTAAACAGGGATCGCATTAACTCAGAAATCATGCATTTTTATGCCAAAAAATGCAGCATCGGAGTTTTAATGCATGAATTCCAGGACGCCAGATGTTGACTAAAAGAACTCACTCCACTTACTTACACTTTGAACCCACCCAAAATGCTTGGGAACTCAGTTTTATCAGACATGCGGGAACAAGGACCGAGAATGAAAAATCCTAGTGCTATCCCTGTTAAATGTAGAGTAAGTAATAACAGCACTTAGAGAACAAGTTAAACATCTATTTTCATGAAACTATAAATTCTCTCTACTTAGTCTTAGAGACAGCTAATCATACTGCCCACAGTATTTTTTTGTGTTCTTCATAATGCTATGAAACAAACCTGCTGGTCAATCAAATGGAACATAAAGATCATCCAAATAACTGAATAGGGTAGACATGGTTTGCTCAGTTGGTAAGATCTCTGCTTTCCAACCACAAGGTCCCCAATTCGATGCCAGCAGTTTGCCGAGATTGGAATATTTGTGTGGCCTTCTTTTCTGCCTAAGCCAACTCACCTTTCCATCCTCCTGGGGTAGGTAAATGAGTACCAGCGTCTGCTGGGAGCTAACCTGTGATGGATTAGTGTCCCGTCCATGGGGAGTCAAAGACTCTCATCCTCTTAACACTACAGAAACCGGAGATAAGCACTGGCCCCATGGGCCACTAGGCTCAAAAGGACTTAGCTTTAAATAACTGAGTATCACTAAAGCTTAGGATTGCACTGTGGGCCATTGTGGCTAGAAGACATAATCTTACCAACTACATCAAACACACTTGCCAGTCGTTTAGTAGAGTCAATTTAAGTTCCACATTTATTCACTACTTTTGATCTGTTGTTAATGGATTTTAAACAAAAATAACAGATCAAAATGTATCTGTACACTGTCTAGAATGTGGCACTTATCTTAAATCATATTAATTTTTATATTTAAATTGAGTTTTACTTAATTTTATTGTGCTTCACAATTTAGATTTTTCAAGATTGCATGTTTGTATTAATTTTTTATCTTAGTTTGCTAAATATTATTTTTTAAAAAATTTTGCTTGTATTTTTGTAGTAAAATTGAACATTGTATTTACTAATCTTAGTGACCAGCAAGTATAGTTTGCCAATGTCTAAATTTTATTCTTGATTTTTTATATATTAATTAGATACTGTATAATATGTATAATTTATACTAATTATCAAAACCAAAGCACAATTATGTACAAGCAAAATAGTTACCCCTGATTTCCAGGATTATCCACTCTAAAAAACCCATGTTTCATGTGATGCTTGTTGCTCATGTAACACGATGAACACATGTTATAGCCCTCACAGTCGGCACACTGCCATCTCATCCCTTCAATGCCTTTTTTTCGACATTCATTGCAGGTTATGTTTTCATGCCAAACACCTGTAATTATTATGGAAAATAGAAAATTTAATTCCTCAATCAAGAGTTTGGGCAAAATCTTTACTAAATCAAACAATGGTGTGTGCAAACGAGTAGGTCATACTATGCAAAGTGAATTCTTTAAGAACAACATTTTTGAAATAAAAGAAAGCCAGGATAAAATTCCATAATGTGAGTACTGTTGTTAAAATCCTACAACCCACTGAAGCACAGACTGCTTCCATTTCTATCTGAGCAGGCCTTTTAAGATTATACAATCAGATCTTGAATATGACTTGAATGGTTCAAACTAAGGAATTCAAAAGTTCAAGGTATTCTTGAACAATATGAATAATCAGTTTCAGTAGAAGTGCAAAATACAGTTGAACCCCGATAATTCAAAGTCTATATGATCGTTAAAGCACCAACGAAATTAAGCATTTCAGATATACGAAAATATTTTTTAATCTAGACATGTATCGACATTGTTACAATGCCATCTTCAGTAGAAAGTGAAAAAAACTGTTAAAAATTTCTAATTCAAAGTCTCAAGGGAAATGCAAAATAAGTACTTCGAATTATCGGGGGTTCAAATTATCGGGATCAAGAACAATTACATCATTTTCACCCTTGAATAGCGTCATCTCTAGACATATTTAATTCAAATTTTTCATCAACTAAACAGTATTTTCTAATTTCTAAGAAAAAAAATAACATATTAAGTAGAACAGTGATCAACATTAAGATAATTAGCCTAAAAAGCTATCAATTAGGAGCTGTCTCTGGGATCTTCGAATGTTTTTCTCGATAATGTATGTGAGCAATTAAAACCTGCTTGCAAAAAGGGATTAACGCACTGTGAATTAAATTATTTGATAAAAATACCAATTTCCGACAGTATCTGTTGTTTTTCATCCAGCCGGTAACTTAACTTCAAAATTAATTATGGGGGTAAAGTCCAGTCCTTCGGAGGAGAAATTACTTCGAATTTAGTGAGGACTTCGAATTATCCAAGTTTGAATTATCGGGGTTCAACTGTACTTTCTATTAGGCCAAGCAAATAAGTTGGTTAGCATTCTATTTTTCAGACTTTCATGGTTGGGCAGGCTATTTTTATTTTTATATTTCTAATTTTTTTAGTTGTGGAAAATATAGGGGAGGGGGTGAGGTTAAGGTTTGAGACTTGACACCCGAGTTTTGTGGTTTCATTAAATTAAATGTTACTTTATAAAGCTGATTGATTCTAGCACCCAGCCCCGGAGTCATTAAAGCTATAGTCAAGAAAATAATTTTTCAGCTTGAATTTGTGAGGATGCCAGTGTTCTAAGAACTTTTCCACCAAGGATGCACTGCTCAAATTTTTGGCATTTGACATCAAAAATAAAAATGTTAACAAATCAGTCCTTTGGTTCAGAAAGCAATGGTTTTTCTTTTTCTTCTGAGGAAAGGACAAACTTGAAGAAAGACCCTAAAAGTAAAAACACACTAAATATCAGCAACTGTGGAAGCGAGTGAAGCCTGTTTAATTGTCTTTTCTTTCTTGCTGCACCTGACAAATACTTTTGCAAACATGGGTCGTTCCATTGTCAAACAACCCGATGGCAAACTTAACAAAGAAATTAATGAAAGCTATTTATATCAATTAAGCAGCCAAACATATCTTTCACAACCCTTCACAGCTGGACAATGAAGTACAGAACAAGCACCATGTTTAACTCTTTCAGTCCCATGTTTTTGTTAAATTCTCCCAACATGAGCTTAAACTTTCCAGTGAAAATGTTTGAGAGAATTTTTATTTCAATATTTAACCATTTTACTCAATACCAAAGTATATGTATTGTATGAGTTATGTAAGGAGAAGTTGGGTGCTTATTCTGTAACTACTGGGATTAAACAGGTTTAATTATTTCTTCATACTTTAGTACAGGGTTCAAAATAGCAGCCCGCTGCCGGCAATAGCTGGCAGATTTTGGACCTTGTCGGCAATTTTCGTTTCCACAACACAGTTGTCTTGTAGGTTACGTATGTTTATACCATTTTGCACACAGGATATTTTACCTGGCTACAAAAACAGATGGCAAGAATTTTGGACCAAACAAAAGAGCTTTTAATTAGTTACAAAATAAAACAAAATTTCAGATCGCTATTTTGAACCCTGTACTACATATTAACCTTGTACCCAGGGTCATTTCACTGATGCTATTGAAATAACCCTGTTTAAGAGGCTGGTTGGCTACATATATATGCATTTATTGTCTTTGCATGGGTAGTGCGAGTCATGAATTCATTGTAAGGGTCATACATCTGAATAAACGTGATATATGTTTTGCCAATGAAAACAATGAGCCGCTCTAGAATATTCAGAAGAACTTTCAGTCTTATTCAGCTACTATTAAAGTACTATCAAGTCCAAAATCATGTTAATTAAACAGTAAAGCAAATATTATGCATAGATCTTGTAAAAATCTCTGGGCCATTTTACAAGAAATGTATGCAAATACAATTTTTTAAAAAAATATAAAATATCATGGTCGGAAGCTTTTTCAATGGTCGGGCAGGGATGCTAACCAACTGATTTTATTTATTTGGCCAAAATTGACTGATCATGAAAAAGCAGACCTAATACAATTATTGCTAATGTCTGAGTGATTTCAAGCAGTTACTACACAAATACATTTCAAGGAAACTCATTTTAACAAACTTCTTCTGAAAGTGTTAAAAAGAGTATGATAATGTCATTAGTAAGTAAATTACTAAACACAGTGTAACATCATGTGTTTTTTTCATGATGAATTGCTTCACAAATTCTTTTGAACACAAACTCTATAGGTAGCAATCAAATAAAGGATTAACTCATTTCTAGGGGTATTCTAATAATTTAAAGTAAACAAAAACAGAAAAATGTTCAAGTTTACTAACATCATATATTATATACAATAATAATAAAAATATATGCAGGAACATTGATGTACAATAAGTTATGCTCTAGATCTACAGTAGTATAGTGATTGTAGACCAAAACTTACCACACGGGCCGTTATCTAGAAGATACAAATCAAAAGCCGACTGGTAACCACATCTATAGTTAGTTCTTGTTCCTCCATCCCACTGAACGACAACAGTTTTATCGGGAGAAGCCGTACTGCCACTTCGCCCAACAATTACCACAGTACCAACATGACCTTCGCCACCATCTTGGTTCCCCCATTTCCAATCCGGCCCTCGTACTACGCGGCTTCCGACTTGCATTGCTAGCTAAAGAATAGTGAAAAAATTGTTTGCTTCGTAAGAGATTTATATAAACTTTTTTTTTCTCCACTGTAGAGGGCCAAGAGTTACAACAACGACATTTCTCCGAAATCTGTCATTCTCAAAATGGCGCCCAGTGCCCGTCCCAACACAAAGCCTTTCACGGCCGGAATTGAGCGGAGGCGGTTTTAAACTACGTGACCGATTTCAAATCAGGAAATATTTGCTTATGGAATCCGGAATATAAAGCACATTTGCTTATAAGTGGAATTCGGAATCATACTTCGGTATTCAGAATCCATCTCTAGAGTTCGGAATCAAAATCCAATGAAATATTAAAATGGTATAAAAGAGTTTAAAAATTGAAAGTTAAAACAAACTTTATCGACTATTCAGCCGTTCAGGTCAACAACGCAATGACTGAATGAGGTGGTATGGATTCTGGGCGAGACCACAGTCCACAGCATCAAATCCAAAATCCAAATTAAAACTGTTGCGGACTGCCCTACAATACGAGATAAATAATCGATGCCTAAGTGAGTAGAACGCGAATCTTCACCGTTCGGATAAATCCTCTACCAACGTGTTAACCACTATATTACAAGGACCAACCACGCTGGTAACGCAGCCGGACAATGTTATGTAGATGGTAACTTTAGAGGTTCCCAGGGCCATATTTTTCTCTATTGATAAGTTGAACACCGTAATGTTTGGTACGCATATATGGTATTTTATGTAGATACATGAAATAGAAATGCGTTTACGGTGTTCAACTTACCAATAGAGAAAAATATCGCCCTGGGAACCCCTACAGTTACCATCTACATAACATTGTTCGGCTGCGTTTCCAGCGTGGTTGGTCCTTGTAGAGTAGTGGTTAACACGTCGGACTACTAACCGAAGATGTTGGGTTCCATTCCCACCAAGGGCTTTATATGTTATTTTTCTCTTATTTTTTTCTACATATCATTGATGGTACTTATCAAAATATTTTTATTATTACAAATGCTGTACTGTAGCCTTTTTAATGGAACGCGGATACAAGAATTACTATGCGATAAGACAACACCAAAATGTTAATTTCAGTAAAAAAGTTTCTAAGCTTTTGTTCTACATCATTAAACAATTGCAGGTTTCTCTAGTTGAACGGTTTCTATTCACTTGCAAAATAGACTGTATAATAGTAAAGCCATTTCAGTTACAAATTAAGTCGAGCATTTCACTAACTGCCTTTCAGTGAAGGTAACACAGCCATTTTGCTATCTTTTTAACGCCACTATCATGAAGACAGTGTTTACGTGCAAAGAAAACCGGTTACAATGAAGGTGAGTCTTAGAATCTTCTTTCCAATGAATAAAGTTTAACTTCTTGCATGACGTTGGCTGAGCAAAGAAACACAGGATATGAAATTAAACGCAATAAATACTTTATGGTGTAAATTAAATTCCTACCATCACTTTTAAATAGTACAACGTGTTTTGTAGTTATATCAGTGCAATCTGATAATTGCTATTTGGTCAGTATTTGTCGGCTATCCTGGTTTAGCAAGATTTAAATTCTAATTTTCTCAGAAGAGTAAAATACTGTTATAGTCTTTTAGTAGGCGATAAGTTTCTTTTTGCAGACAGTTATTACTGTCATTTTAAAATTTTTTGGAAAAGTAAATAAACAAGCGGGGGAACGGCCACAACAAATGAACTGTAAGGTGTCGGAGGGAAGAGAAGATCAAACTTTGAAAGTTAAGCACAAATAAACGTTTAAACTGAGAATATAAACTGCACTAAGCCGGCGAAGCTGGCCCGAGAATCAATGTGACAATGGCATTTTAAAAAAGCATTAAATTTGGTACGTTATCATACACGATTAAACAGTTTCACTTTTTGAAAAGACATCGCATTGTATCTGTAAATAGATATATTTATTGCAATTTCAGTTTCCATTGAAAGTGTAGAAGATACAAAATTAAACACAACATATTGCCATTGTTTTCACTCATACATATTGAATTATATGAAAGATAATAAAACTTTGTTTATATTTTGCAAATATTTTTATTAGTTCTCAAAATATTTAAGTTTGAAAACTGTCTAAGATGAATGAATTACGAATTATAAATAGAGCTATCTGAATGACTTTGGAACACAGACTATTAAAATTTGTGTAACTAATATGTTCCCATGGCAACTCAAACTTTTCCAGTCTCCATTTGGCAAGTACAAAAAAGACCATAATATTCTTGTTTGTCAACCCAAATTTCGCCTAAATTGTTTCGCGCTAACCTGGGCGGACAAGGTTGGCGCAGTTGGTAAGATCTCTGCTTTCCAACCACAAGGTCCCCAGTTCGATCCCTGCAACTTGCCGAGATTTGATTCTTTGTGTGATCTTCTTTTCCGCCCAAGCCAACTCAGCTTTCCATCCTTTTTGGGTAGGTAAATGAGTACTAGCGTCTGCTGGGAGCTAACCTGTGATGGATTAGTGTCCCGTCCAGGGGAAGCCAAGACTCTCATCCGCTTAACACTACAGAAACCGGAGATAAGCGCCGGCCTCACGGGCCACTAGACTCGAAAGGATTTACGATTGTTTTCGGTTTCTTTCGGAATCGTTGTAAGTCCCAAGAAACAATAAAAACAACGCTAATGCAAAATTTTGGGTGAACAAACAAAGAATATTATGGTATTTGTTGTACTGGCTAATTCCACTTGACATTATTATTGTCTATTATATTATAGACACCATTAAAATAAATATCAAAGTGAAACATCAAAGGTGGCTAGAAATGCTGTTTATCTTGGAGGGAGTCTGTTAATAAGTTCATATTTTGGAGCTCATATAGTAGAATCTTACTGCAAGGAACGTAACATTTCTGATGCAATATGGGTGAGAAATCTATGATTAATTATATTTTTCTTGCGTGTATAACGTCATCATGCGCTAATTTGTATATTCTAAAAACTTGATTATTTCTACCTTCGCACCCAGGCTCATTTAATTGACGAAGTGGTGAGGAGAAAAGATTTTACGTCAGTGAAATGAGACAGGGCACCAAGTTGGAATATCTCTCTGGAACGAAAAGTTAATTTAATTTGAAATTAGTAAATTGCATTTATTCTCATTCAAACTTATGTTTAGGTATCATAAAAAATGGCTTCAATAGGAAAGGTGCGATTTTCGTCATAATACATTTTAATGAAAATTAGCAAACATTTCATTGGTCAATGCAGGAGGATGTCGGGCAGAGTTTCTCGCAGCCAAGTTCATATACGGTGGAAGAGATTGATAGTGGGCGGGGCATGTCAATTGGAGTAGTGAATGAAGGGTTATCCATATCCGACGACCAGTTGCATCAGGTAAATTTGAGCAACCTATGGTGTGGACGTAGAGTTGAGAAGCATTTAATATATTATAAGAATTTGTCGTGTGAATGATTGTACAGTAACTATATATCATCCCCATCTAGAGGAACATCCTTAAAAATTGACGCAGTTTGGCCAAAACAAAACTACCCATGCGCACACTTGTTAGCTTTGTAAAGTTATTCGTTTTGGCCAGTGCCATGAAGTGGAGGTCAAGTATAATCCATTTTCTTGAAATCCAGGTTCTTGGTTCCGATTTCAGGGCGCTTCCGAGTCGGTCACCAGGTCTATCCATAACTCTAATTAACCCTAACTAAGTCTTGCCTCAAAGCAAAATTGCAGATCGTTTTCTTGGAACAATTCAAATTTGGAAAAGTAAAACTTTGAAGCCAATGTGTTAGCTGTTTGTACATGTCCTACATATGATGATAAAAAGCGACACAGAATAATCCATAATTTTGAGATTGGCAAAACAGATTTTAATTACTTTTTTATTTGACGTAAAGATGTCAAATCACTCAACTGTTACCTGTTTACTTCCTATTAACAACAAACCAATTGAGTTTCAATTGGATTATCCCTGAACTCAGTCTAGTCTTAGCACTGCCCAGTAGGTATGCTGGCTCTGTGAGCGACATTGTCATAAAATCGGTGGCAACCATGCATGAACGGGTACCGTTTATCTTGAAGAATACTTATGATCGGCGCTATTTATTCTAACTATATTATATTAAAGCATGAAGAGTACAAATAGTGATTGTTGTTATTTATTTATTCATTTATTGTAACTTTTTAAGTTAGTTGATGAGACTCTATAAAGTGGCCATTCCGTGTATTTGTCTTGAAGAGTGAAAATTATCAGTTGTGTTAATTATTTTCTAAAACTTTTAAACTTGTTTGAGAAAAAAATTATAATATAAAGTGACTATTCCTTTTGTTTGTGTTGAAGAGTAGAAATGATTGGCCGGTTTAATTTGTTGCAACAGCAATAACAACAAGAATATATCAATATATCTTTTTTGTAAAAAAAATACAGTTAGGAATCTTTTGACCCGTAGGCGTAATAGCAATCGATAGTCGAGATGAAGTGACCAATCAATTTATTTGTAGAAATAGAGTAGAAATGGCTATATTTTATACTAGAGGACGTATCCGTCCAGACCGATTTATTCATAACCTCGACATCTTGTACGTCTAGTGTTAAGACGACTCAAATATTATAAAGAATTAACACGAACTACAAGAGACGAACATGCAAAAATTTACGCCTGCAAAGGAATGGGAACTGATATCTTTGGAACACGGTCTCAGTTTTTAGCGATCCTCGACTGCTTCGTCTTCACACACACTGATGAAATATGGCTTTTATTTCGTGTGGAGGACATAGATTTTTGAGCCAATCAAAAGACAGATAAAGCTTACACCAACCATATTTCGGCCAATCACAAACTTTGTTAGTTTCTGTGTCGTTTACACGTAGTAATACCTCGAATTAGTTGTCGAGACGAACTATCCTGTTTTGGCCGTCATTAAAGACACATTTCGAGAACAATTATGTTCAAACGGATAATCCGTCTTGTGGTTGTCTTTATACTAAAGACGTACTACAAGAATGAGGCCACGTTCGTCCAGACGGATAATGCAACTATGCATTCAGCCTTAAGGCACTTCACTAATAGAATTACATACATTATAATATTGATTCACTTTTTAAACTAGCATATGAAGTTGAAAAGTAGAACAAATAGATAAATAGCTTTTCAACAATTGTAAAGATTAGCAGGTTTGGTTTAGCACAATTTTTTTACCTTTATAAAGTTCGACAAAAAGTTTCGAAAATATTTTGTTTTGTGACAACACTTAGTAACAGTTTCAAAAACATCACCAGGGGCCAGTAGTCTAGAATATTCATCAGCTCCATGCATGTGTGTACCACGTGCATGACCAGCTTTTGTCGTAGAATTAATTGTTATAAATTGTAAACGTTTTGATGAAGTGGTATTTTATAAGAGTTGATTGAGAGCCGTAAACTGCTAGAGAGGAATTCTAGTTTTCTAATGATAATCAGTATTCGTTTTGCCACTGAATGTATAAGGCTGTGTTAGGACTTTCTGAATGAAGTATTGTACAAAAACGGTAAGAAATAATTCAAGTTTCTATACGCACTCCTAAAGATAAAAGTTCAAACTTTAGATCAAAACCAGATTAATATTATTGATATATTATAGGATATTAATTATTTTCGATCAATTGAAGTCTACAAATTAAATAATTGATATACAACAACAACAATTATTTATTTCGGTATTCTCATATATATACATACATGGTATTACCTAAAAAGGTTAATATATATAGCTCAGTAATATTTAACCTTTAATTAATCAACTGTTCTTTGCGTTTGTTCATGCATGTATATAGATATGCAGCAACTGATCTACATATGAAGGGGTCAACGTTATTAAAAAGAAATATAATTTTTGTTATATTGTTAAAGGTGTCAAAAACCGGATACCTATCAGTTATATATATATAGTTAGATTGAATAAGTTGAGTGTATACTATGATAAAGGGCAACAAACACAAAAATATCGGATATTATCAATGATCATCTTCTTACGTATCCATGGCCAAATGAAACAATCACTGAGCTGAGACGGTGAAAACACTCAGTACAGGATTCAACAGCATTCCAGCTCGCGATTTCTACGTTACCGGTGTTGCGCTGTATAGCTGACTGAGCCACAAATGGGAAAGCATGGACGTCATCTTACTTTCATCCATTATTGCCACTCTAAAATGTAGTGGAGAATGGAGTTTCAAATCGTACTCACTTACAGATAGCTTCATAGCTCAGATGGCTCAAACAATACGCTGCATATTATTGAAGAGGTCACGAAATCTGAAACAATTTTTCAGAATCAAAATTTGCATTTTCGTTGTTTAGTTTGCTTAGTGCCCGTTGACAGAGGCGAGATATCTCGGGGGAAGATATTTCTCGATGGCATCGGAAATACCTTGGGCCGAAAGACGTTTCTCTATATTTACTTTATGTTTCAGCCTGTCCGTTCACCTAAAACCGAAATAATTCATGGGGAGAAGGGGTGCGGAAGGGGGGAGGGGGAAGGCGAGATATCTCGGGCTGGAACTAGGGATAGCCATAAGGATAAAATAGTACGTGTCAGTCCATGTAAACGGTTCACACCCC
>JAOBRB020027816.1:0-15780 GCA_027575285.2 Zoanthus pulchellus | reverse complement strand
TAAAAGAAATAATTCATGCATAGCGTGCGTCTATCGAGTTATAGATGCACTTGGGAAGTTGGTAGAGCACTCGAGAAACTAGAGAAGCACTCGGCTTCGCCTCGTGTTGCTCAAACGCTTCCGGCTTCCCGCGTGCATCTATAACTCGATAGACGCACGCTATGCATAAATTATTTCTTAAATAGCCTATAGCCTCTGGCTAGGAAGAATGAGAGTTAATATTACCATTTTATTATATCGACAAGACAAGATCTTTATTGATAGGTTTTGTACTGGCAGATCTTTCGTATGTTGCCGTTTATGAATACTGAGCATCACATTGTTTTCATGGAACACTATTTTTTGTGCTCTAGTTTTCATATATATTCATTGGCTAGAAACTTCATAAGACTCTTTGATGAAATATGTGATTTCTGTCTTCAGTTAAGCATTAGCGTCGACTTCCAATAAATCAATTCTTAAAAGAAATTGAGAAAAAGTTCAAGATATCGGGAGCTGAGAAGCAACATCGAAAATTTTCAAATTCAAAGAAAAATTTTTTCTCAGTACGAAGCCAGAGCGTTAAAAGCGTTGACTTTTTGGACGAAAACTAAACCCTCTGAACCAGAGTAGGCCAACTATTCAGTAAAAAACAAATTCTTAAAAAGTACTGATGCAATTTCAATACAAAGTACTGGCAATCGTATTGATGAGACTTTATCATAATAGAAACAGGCAAATCAGGACGTTTTTCGAAGACGATTGTCTGTTTCTTGTAACTGTAAGCCGATCTAAAGACCATGCAATGTACTCTTCGGTGGTATGACCGGTAAGCTAGACATGATTATAACCTCGGACATGGAAAACAGACTGCAAGTATCACGCAATATTGCTTTTCAATGAATACCAAAAATAAAGTAGGTTATTGTCATTTTGAAGAATTAAGTGTGTAGGAATGACAGTGCACTAAAATCAAGAATATACTAAGCCTGAAGTTAAATAAAATAACACAGTATCTTAATCTTGGCCAGTTTATCTCGTTAGATATTGAGTGCATTTTTAAATGTACAGTAAGATGTTGACGGTAAGTATATCAAGTATAAGCTAAACGTTGAAAAAATACTTAGAACTATAGCAGTCACTCTGTTTTAATCATGCAGGGTGGACAGTTTTCTTCGTGTTTCGTTCATCACTTGGTTCGGATCCGTTGAATTCAAATTGCAACTGACCGTGGACTGTCCTTCGATACCACGCATGCTCAGCACACTAAATAGTAATTTTAAAACAATGAGCAGTAATCATTGCTATTATAGGAGTTTAATAAATGAACAACATCGAAAACATGAATAAGTCCGTAACGTTTTAATTTGCACTTACATGGAATCTCGTGATATATCATTAAAGAAAGAGTTATATTGAATCATTTACTGACAGTGGCTTTGATCATTGCCATGTCAGTTTTGTTATAAGTTATGTAATAAGTTGTTAGATTCCCCAAAATTTGCTAGTCACCCTGAGCAATTCATTCACTCATTGTACATAAACAATTTTTCAGCGTGTAGCTTCTTTTATATTCATTGGCTAGCGGTCTAGTTAATGCAAGTCACCGCGGTAAGACTGTAAAAACTATTTGATATTCATTGGCAGTCTTCCAATCTGATTTTAAGATAAATACGAAAGCGATCAAAAGAAATATTACAATCTTCAGTGAGTTGGCGTGAGTAAGCGGTCAAAACCAATCTTTTATACTTAAGTTTGTATTCTTCTGTTAGTTCATAGAATATCATGATGTCATCTTTTAAAATGTCTGAATGTGTGATATTTTGATATTTTAATCATTTAAAAGTGATATTAATTTTAAGTGGCGGCAGAAGACACTCAATATGCAATACGTTAAGTGACGCAGTGCTAACGAATGGCAGAAAAGGAATGATTCTGCAATTATTGTGTAAATAATGTAGGTCATAATTGGCAAGCTGCATCGATGTTTCTACAGAAACAGTACTATTTAAAAATAAATACGTTTTTCACCGTAGTGGAGATGAATTTTATGCTGACGCTTCGGACTGAAGTCTTTCGTCAGAGCGAATGCATGAAAAAAAGAAAGAGGTGGTTTTATAGTAAAGCAAATGAATACGACACAATGAGATGGTATGCAAAAAACAAAGGATAACAAACGGATGGAGATGTGTAAATAAAACATTAAGACAACAAAAAAAAATTATATTTAACAAAAAAAGAAAACTTTTATGTTTTCCGGGACGACAAATGGTTAACAGAAAGTGAAGCGTTCATTTATCCCGTGGGGTTAAAAGTGCCCAATGCGTGAATTAATCGCATTTCTTTAGATTTACAACAATCGTTACCACCGTTGATTACAGAAAGACCGGATGCAATAAAATTTAGAAATAGAATGGCAAGAAGAATTAAAATGGCGAGAGACAAGGTTAGGAGGATCATTCTTGCGTATGTCATAAAGGTGATCTCTGATACGGTTACCTAAAGCGTGACCAGTATAAATAATGTATTAGTTGTTAGAACAGCACTAGTGCTTAAAGCAAGAAGAAGAACTTTATCATATTGATCTAATTTTTACTCAGTCGGGGAATAGAAAAGAAAAAAAGTAAATACTGGATTCAAATCTTTTTGGTTTGTATCAGTTCGTCTTTTGACCGAAATACGAAGCATTAAACACAGCAGTGCTTGTTGCAATTTTAATGAAAATTGTCTCAAGAATGAACATTTTTGTAATGAAACTAAAGCTTTTAATTTTTTTAGTTAAAACTAACTAAAACAAATTCCAACTATCAGTCTACGACTAGTTAGAATGAAATTTTTTCAGTTAATTTTTTTTTAATACAAAGATATTTCAGCCATTCATAGAATTAACACGCCACCAATCTGTTCTCACACTGCTGAGAAATTACAGCTTTGCAAACCAAGTTCAAATAGATCAGTATATTTGCCGTCATTATCCGGTTGCTTTTTTCGCTGCTGCATTCACATCACCATATTAGTATATAGACTGAGGAGGACCGTTCAGGTCGAAAGACCTGTGGAGCTTAAGATCATTGCTGTTTGACGTTTAATAATTTATTCATATTAGTACATGTTCAACTGATGTTTGAGGTTTAAAGGAGGCATTACGGTTAAACAGCACTTTTTGATGGCTTTTAGCTTTGCTTTTGATAATATCGCCGTCCATACTTTGACATTTTGAAAAAGATATCACTGACTGAATGCAAAGGAAGCATCTTGAATATTTTCAGATCTTTTAAATTAGATTCAAGTGTTAAGGGAGGAGGGAGAATGGTAGTTTTGTAGAGAAAATTTGAGTTTTGAGATTTTAAAAGAAGTTTAAAAAAAACTAATCTTGAAGTTAATAATTGATAGAAAATCGCCAAACCGTCCCCAAACCAAAGTTGCACTTGCGCATGGTCAGAAGGGATGGTTTGGTGCTTGTCCTTAGTCTTAGAAATTTCCCTCTTCAAATTTCTTTCTCAACCTTTTTACTATCCGCCAAAATTCTAACCGTAATACCCCCTGAAGATAATACTGCATGTAAATTTTGAAACAAATATAAAGAACTGTATCACATTATAAAGAAAACCTATTTTAGAAACCTGTTGAGCAAATACAAAATATCAATTTATTGCTTAGCAAAACAAACAAACAAAAAAATAAACATACAAATTAACAAGACTGTAATTTTTTATATGTGATCTTGCATGACATTTTGGTTCTTAGTTTTGGCGACAGATTGACTACAATTCAGATATCAATCGAGTTCATATTGAAGTCTTTTTCGGGATATATTACCAATTACCTGAACGAGAACAAAACATTTATCCTAAACTACTTAAGTTGTTTTGCTTTTGTAAAGAAATGATTTGGGCCTTTTTGTTTTGGTGAAACATTTTTGCTTAGGTAAATTAGTAATTACGCTTTTAAAAACAGAAAAAATACTGATCAGAAAAAATCTAGCATTTTGTTTTCCAATATGAATAACCAACTGTATCGGTTTACCGCAGCTCAGTCCGAAATAAGAATTGATGTTTTATTTGCAATCAAATATTGAAAGAAAAAAAGACAAAACTTTACTAGTCTTCTATTTTTTATAACTGTGAAAAGTTGATAGCAATTTCAGTCCGGACTTAAATTAAGTAAAAAAACCTTATTATTATTTATAGCCTGTTTTGCTATATTTCTTTGCTGTTCAGATATATATTATTCTAAAAAATCATGAACAGGGTACACCAACGATTACTTGGCAAAATTTTCAACTCTGGGGTTAATATTTTAAGCCCAACTTAATCAAGCCAAGATGAAATTTCAACTTTTATTCAAATCCAAATATTTGTTTTAAAACGACCTTTAATACAGGGACAAAATGTTTCTCATAAACTACTGAAGGATTCCGTTTGTTTCGACAAAGACAAAAAATATCAATTGTGATTTTAAGCTGATTAGCATATAAAGTAACTACAAAATGAGTCTACAAAATGAGAAGAAATTCAGAAATAGTGATTTTTAAAAACTATGCATTATGGAGCAATGTATGGCAGATTTGTTTATGTATTTGCCTAACGTTTTTAAGAATATTCCACTCTTTTTTCACTTGCAAATGGCCCGTTGTTAAGCAAAAATTCAAACAGGAATTTCTTCTTTAAAAAAAGGTGAACAAATATTTATGCCTGAATACTGCTTGGATTTTTCTAGGAAAAGTCTAACTTGTTAATTCCAAAATTACAGATAAAATCTTTCCTTGTAATTTTGGAAATAAGGTCGTAGGTTAAACATTTAACCCTGGGTTAGAGCTAATCAGCTTTTGAACAACTGCATGGGCCCAGCTCTGAAATTGTCCTTGTGTCCTGATTGAGATATAAAATTTTGTCTCAGTTCGGCTTAGCTTAAAAACCTTATGCAGCTGGAATTAAACAAGTGCTCTACTTTTGTTGTTCTACAACATTAGCATAAAACGTCATGTCCGAATGATAACATTTTTGTATTTACTTGTAGAATGGAAGAAACAGAAAAGTTTTTCCGACATTAACGATCGATATACACTTTTTTAAAAAGCGCTAATTTGATAATAATCAGTTCTGTAAATTTTTTTCTGTAATAGCTAACATATTTCCCAAATTGATACACCAGCAGCTGTTGTCTTGAATTGCTTGTTTTTGAAATTATAGTTTTTATTCAACTACGCAATTACTCTTCACTAAAATGTTGGTTTCAGTCATTCGCTCGTTATATTTTGATTAGTATTCGAAATATATAATAATGATTGTTGATCCTAAATTGCGCTTCAAACCAACATTACATTGCCCAAATTGCGTTCCTTTTGGGCAGGCACAAATGTTTTTCTCATCAGTAAAAAAAAACTTAACCTTTTTTAACATCATATGAATGTAATTAGTTAAAAACACGCACCTTTTGCTTGGAACGGCAATTAAAGAATTCAATGGCAAATTGAGAGCGGGTGTCAAAACGCGGTTCGAGAAATGTATCTCAAATCAAATACGCTTTATTAGAAAATCAATAGACCATAACTATTCTTCAGCAAATAAAAAAAGATACATTGTATTGGGACAAAACATACACACAAATATATATTCAATGGCAGCCAATCAATTCACAACCGGCATGTACTTGTTTTTAGACAATTTAACGGGAACAAGCTGAAGGTGTCAGGCTGAAAAAGTGAAAATGTTTCTCGTTGAGTCTTTACTGAATCTTGTAATTTAAGTTCGCAACAGTAATAACAC
Organism: Zoanthus pulchellus; assembly: GCA_027575285.2. NCBI lineage: Eukaryota > Metazoa > Cnidaria > Anthozoa > Zoantharia > Zoanthidae > Zoanthus > Zoanthus pulchellus. The sequence goes on along the minus strand of JAOBRB020027816.1, from coordinate 10,033 downwards.
AGAAGCATCCTTTCATTTCAGTTTAGTGTATCTACTATGCCGTTCTCCCGGCACTATGTATTCAGGTAATACAAAGAGTTCCTCAGATGATCAGCACTTTTATCTGTTTCAATATTTTTCATTTCAAACCGTTTATTTTGTAATAAAAACAAACTTAAAATTGAGGTTTTAAAAAACAGTAAAAAGATCAGTAAAAACAACAAAAATTATTGGTTTTTATTAAAAAGTGTGTATAGTATTATCGCTGGGATTGAGTAAGTCAGGGAAGAATAAAAATATAATAGTTTAATTGTTATTCACACATCGCCAGCATCTAGTAAGCAAACGGTTTATGTGTCGGATATACGCTTGTATTGGCCTGACAGAGAGCTGGCATATCTTTTGTTGGATTTATACAATTAACGGCAAATTCAATAAATAAACTGCTTCATAACTCATCTCTGAATCTCCATTAAATTACGTCAAAACTTGTACATCATTTCTACTAGCATTTTCTATATAATGATTCTCTGGACATAAGGCTAATTATAAACCAAATCAGGAGACCAAGCACAGTGAAATGGTTAGATATATGTAAAGTAAGTTTAAATAGTAAAATAAAAAGTAAAGTAGTACCAATCACCACATGCGTTATTTATAATGTATTTTCTAAACATTCAATAAAATCATATCGTATAGCTTCGATTTTTAAGTGTCTACTATTTGGTAGAAATGTATATGGATCTAAGAGCAACCAGTCAACTTGAAAACTTTTGGTAACCGTCCGCATAGCAACTTCGTAAGTTACCCAACGCCAAGTTAAGTCGATTCGCGGTTGCGCCTTTCAGTAAATGTACTCAGTAGAGTAGAAGCCTCATAAGACGATATAGAATTTAATACTAAATGATAATGGAACACACGTATTCTTCGATTATAGTGTCGTGAACGTGAACAGTTTTTTCGGGTCTGATGACGTAGTCACTTAACTAGACTTCATGCGGGTCGCGTGCAATATCTATGGAAGCCGACAAAGGCGTACGATTCCGACTCGTTCATAACCAGTATTTTAATTTTTATCACTTACGACGGTTAATATTGTTACACATAATGTACTCACGATATGAATTATACTGTATAGATAGCTCTGAAGAGCACTGAGGGCTCAGGATATTTGGTAGCGTGCGGCCGGTAGGACATGAAAAGAACCTACTCTAAAAGGTGTTAAGAATGAACTGTTATGCAAGAAACTCGTCAACCCGGTCGAAGAAAAGTGATAAAAAGTATCATTTTACTTTGGAAGAAGTTTCTAATATCAAAATATGTTTGCAATTGAATTTCGATGCAAGTCGATGAGATAATACAGTTAAAATTCATGATTTATTTATTGTCGTCAGAGGTGTAGCCGGTAGTTAGTGATTATGACTTCAAGAGCTAATTTCCTTATAAGATGCCAAACAATTAAATATCCGTAATAAATAGGATTTATAAGTGGACAATATTCCTTAGCATTGTCCCTAAAGTGTTTTCAAGTAGCATACTGAGTCGCAAGCCCCATTTCGTTTCCAAAAAAACTCAAACGAACAACATGTGGGAGGCCCGACGAAAAGATAAATTAATTCGTCAATAGAATAATTTTTCACCAAAAATCAACTTACTACGGAAACGTCAAGATATGAAATATTCTGACACAATCATTCGCTTCATTGACTAACGAAGATTAATTAAGCCCTTAAAAATACACTTAACTGTACTTGGGAATAATAACGGAGCTAGCTCGCGATTTAAAAAACAGAGCAATTTGGACCCCAAGCATTATAGAACTGGTCTGGTAGTGATCGGGTAAACGCAACACGAGGGAATTCAAATTCTAATCATTAAGTTAAGGTATGTGCCACATAACTGCTAAAGTGACACGATTAGCAGATTAGTGATAAGTTATCACTTCAGATAAAATTTAGCAAAACGTTTTTATTGATGTTTCGTTTTGGGTGACTGTGTTATAACTGAAAAGGCTGCAGAAAAATAGTAGAATAAGTCATGATACAAAATTATGATTACAACTAATACTAATATATTAAACATTTCATAGAAAAGGTATATACACTCTTTTTTTTTATAAGAACCTTTTTTATTAAGAACATCAGGCTGAAAATCGGCCAAAATTTAAGAACATGCTAAGAACACACCTGAGGCTGAAAAATTGCTGAGAACTTTATTTCACTTGAGTCTTGATACATAAAATGAAAGTGTTGGCTGCCGTGACATGTTCACTGCCGTTAGATGATAACAAACAAGCTGAAAATTCATTTCAATACGTTTTGCTGCCTGACAACCTCGTAAATATTTTATTTTTCACAGCTTTACACTTCCGGAACGTTTGTAGATAAAGAAAAAGAAAATAAGTACACATAGGTAGACCAAATACGTATGTTTATATTAAGAACATGTTTAAGAACATTTGAGGCTGAATTCCCCAAAATATTTAAGAACGTTCAGCCTCGGCCCAAAAATAAGACGTTCTTATAAAAAAAAAGAGTGTAGATAAAATCTTTTCAAAGTCTTGAAGTAGTGCTATTTTAGCTTGAGTTTTAAAACAATAAGCTATGATTTCATTTCAGACAATGAAAAATAACATTTTTATTTAGATCTGTAACTGAAAACTGAGCAACCTGAAAATGCCCCCGAGATGATATTGTTCTTTTCACGTTTCGCACGCGTTCTACGGAAGCAATGCATGTTTGCACATTACTAATTTTTCCTGCGACTCAAAACAACCGCATTATTAGTTAGGTATGAAAGTTCTTGACAAAAGAAAACACAGCTCTTAATCAAATAGAAAGCATAATCAGTTTTGAAGTTGTATAAATACAAACATTGTATTAGTGATATTTTATTCTGTTACCTCTGTGAATCTCATTATAGCGTGGAACAACCGTTAGCACTTGGTCGGCTTGAGCGAAAGATGAGTTCCACTGCGCCTGGCAAGCAAACATTTTGCCCTAGAACATAAATGGTTATATATCAACCCCTCAAATAATTAATGAAGTCTGTAAATCAAAAAAGCTTTAAAAAGCCCCTTTGTTTTGACTTTATACTCACAAATTTATAGTAAATAACATTGTTTTTATTTATTTTGCCATTGAAAAACAAAATTTTATCAAAGCGACTTTGCACAATTCAAGCTCTATGATAAAATATGACCTTTCAAAGAGAGTAACTGACATTAAGGTGACAGCACTTCCCAGGTCACTCAAACTGTCATGGTCTACAAAGCTCAGAGCAGTACTGAGTGTTTTAGTGCGAAACGCGTTACAGTGTTGCACAAATGGTTAACTTAAGACACTAGCTTTTCTTTCTTGAACTTACAAATGCTGAAATTCGTTTCCAAACATTTCAAAGAGGAAAAAGACGATGGCGTGACGAATTGCCATTTATTGAAAAAGTTAACACACTAAAGCACTTTCTAACTGAGTTAAGTGCACGCAAAGATTTGAAACGTAAATAGATTGAAATGTTTTATCAGCGATAAAAGTTCTCGTATTAATATAACCTCAACGATTTTAGTTTCCCGACTAGTAAATATCTTTTTTACCTATATTTTGATATATATCTGAGAAAAATATACATTGACTAGCGCTACAGAAGATGAATGTAAAATCAACATGGACATAAGACGTAAAATCGATAAGTATTAAGTGCTTTTCATTTCTATAAAAGTATATTCAAACAATTTTAACGAAGAGCAACCGGATGTAGAAATTTAGCAACTGCTTTAGCCTGTTCTGATCAGGTTGCGTGCTATAATGTTTCGCCTGCATAAAATATCTCTTGTCACGTGTATATGGCAGTCGTTAAAGAGATAATAACTAGCGGTAAACTAGTGTGAGCTACGTCGGTGTTTCTAAAGAAACAATTTAGTAATAAATATGAAATTATATACCGTATAAAAGAAAGAATACTTACTGATGTTTGGGACGTTAGTCCTTCGTCGGAGTAAAAACCCACAAAAACAACGTCCTACACAGGAGGTTTTCTCTTTTTTTGTACGATGCTCTATAATTTACACATAATTTACATTTTTTTCACTAAATTGTGGTCTCGTTACATTACCTTGATAAACCCTTCCCATGACCACAAAAAATAAAAAAAAAACATTTCCATTTTCAGAAAGCCAATACTTGTTAAATACCTGAAAGTATCAAATCAGAAAATCACGTAAATGCTCTTGTTATTGCCGTGTAAAAACACCGGATCAAAATCAATTGAAAGAAGTTCATTTTTTGTTCTAAAACAGATACCCATCTTTTTAAAAAAAACTGACTGTAGCTTTACACACTTCAACATAAAGATATTTTTTCAAATTAATCTTTCTACAATGGAATTAGTTCTTGTGGGTTTTGAGTTTTCAAAGAAAGTCGACTGAGTCATCATCTGGTCAGATGATCGCACGCTGACGAGAGTCACAACTCACATGCCTATAATCCGAAAGATAGGAATGTGAAATGTGTTTTCCTTGGGGTTCAACCAATATTTACGCTTCTTATTCTAATCTAAAAGTAGAGATTTCGTTCGATAAGCCCATTGACGGATTTAAATAGGAAATTTGATTTGTTATTTGTAAGAATCACTAACAGCATAATTTATTGAAAAACAAATATATTTTGAAATCACAAAAATCACAACAATTGCCGGCTAAAATAACTAAGTTCGGGAAAACTCAAAAACAATTTAACTGAATTTTAACAAAAATAGTAAAATTTCACTGTCATGCACAGAAACGTAATCAAGAGTTATGTAATCACGTAAATCATTTTTGTCTTTTGGAGGTTTAATATCAATCAGTTCTACTTAAACGTTCGCCCGTTGTTTAGGGCATTATGCTTATAGGGAACAAACACTTTAATGACCATATATTGAGTGTTGCTACCAAGAGGTGTTCAGTCGCGATCAGTCGTAGCCCAACCGAACATTGTGAAAGTAACCAATAAAATTTATAGTCTGGATGAAATCGGCTGCGTCGGTGTTTCTTGAGAAATGCTTACAAAAAGTTATTTCTTAAGCTTGAACTTTGTCCGTTTTTTCACACATGGCCATGGGAGAGACATGCATTAAAGTTAAGAGCCTTGTTTTTCTTTTTTGCTACAATTTCCAGGCAGAAAAACACTTGATGTTGAAGAGGATTGACTTCATCATATATGGTTAACAAAATGATTTAAAAGTTAAACATTTTATAAATTAATCTTTCCATTTACGTATAAAGCTCATGCAACACTGAGCCTTAAATATTTATCTGGAGTCTGTAACCGGAATGGAATTGGTCCGTGATGATGGTCCGCCGCCAGATGCTTCACAACAAACGGACCCTTTGAATAGGTAGTCGTTAAATATTCCACTATTATGAAAGGAATATTTGGAAATATTTTCCATAAAATTTAAATCAAATAAAAAGGAAAGTTGCAAATCAATGATACAGCTAAAATCAGTTTTAACCAGTTGATTTTTAGATTTCGCAACTAAAGCGCCAGTCGTATATATGTAGACAATAAGAGAAAGTGCTTTTTCGTAGACTTTTTATTGAAAAAATTTATAAATATTCTACTATTTCATGCCTTGTACCTTACATTTTTGTATTTTTGTATTTTGATCTTTCACGATGCCAACTTTGTTGACTTCACCGTATATATTGATCTAATTGCTCAACTGGAAAAAAAAACTTACAAATCTCTTTAACCAATTACCGTGAGAAAGTTTTGACAATGTTTAGAATTGGATAATAATAAGAATCGTTTTCATCACAAGGAAAAATATTAGGAAAATGAGATAAATTTGAAGATATAAATATTATCGGTCCGTATAACTAAACTACACGGGTCAGTTAAGAAAAGTGTTAACTTCCTTCAATGATTCTTTAGTCTTTGACGTTATTGGCTGAAGAGGGCTCTCAACGAGTCGAAACTGGTAAAAAAGAAACTGCTCAGCAATAATGACAAGGACTAACGAAGCATTGCAGGGGTTAACATAAAGAAGTCTGAGTCCGCCCAAATATAGAGAATGTCACGAAAGTTAAGAAAAGATTTTTCCTTTTTGACATTTACTTCCATATCTTAATTTGAAGAATTAAAGATTCGTTAAAAAATTTATTATATTCTTAATAAACAATCAAAGAGACACGTAAAAAGAAGTTTATAATTTGCGTAATTAGTAACACTATGTACAGTATGTCTGTAAATGTAATGAATATAAATATGCAATTAGATAATGTTCATAAATTATGCCCTCCGGCCTCAGTGAATCAGTTGACAATGTATAGAAGAGTACTTAGTTCTTTGACTTTGTTTGAGTATATTCAGCGAGGAATGGTCATGGCCCCATCAATAAGTTTCAAACCATAAGTTTAAAATGGGCTTGTTTACTTAACCTACGTGAAACTTGAAGTAATAGTAAAGGCCTATAGTTATTTAAAAAACTAACTAGCATACTCCGCTGCAATTACTCCAATTGCCCCCCCCCCCCATCCAATCAGAGAGTCTCGTCGGAAGCCCTGTGTATTGGTTTTTTTATTAACAAAAAATATGATCGGGAATAACATTTGAAATAGAAAATACAATCATCAATGAAATTAGTGGACGATATCCAATTCACGCATTTTGATCCATTTTAATGATGTGATAAATGACTCACGTACAACAATATTATATAGATTCTATTCCACTCATTCTTATAACAGCACTTGAATATATTACTCCAAATAAGTTGGAAACAGTTTCAGAACTGGCAACAAGCTTTTGAGCGACTTAATTTCTCATAAAACAAATGATTTTTTCTGTTAGTATTTCATAATCACAAAACTTTGTGATTATCATTCTTGTAAACACGAGGCTGAAAATTTGCTTGGGCTTCTTGACTAAAGTTTGCAGATAACAATTTTATATCACAGGTTTTTCATTTACCAAATTGCAGATCACAGGTGTAGTTCATGCGTGGCAACTTTTCCTTAACACCACGTTTTCTTTTGTACCAGCTACTGAATTTTAAAATTCGATACAGTACAAAGTACATGCACAAATCAATGTATACAGAAAAGTACCACATACGGTACATGTATTATTTATATTGTCTAAAATCAGTAAAGATATTTTAATAAGAACATGTTTAAGAACATTCGAAGCTGATATACTGAAAATGTTTAGTCTCAGTTGAAAAATTTGACGTTCTTAGATACATATATATAAATATAAAACAACAGAATGCAGTGGAAGCTGAACATTTTGCAGGCTTGTAATGTGCATGGCTTGTAGTATAGGCTCTTTTTAAGAACCAGTAAATAATTAAATTGAGACTTATTGCTTTCATGTTTTTTGGCGATATCTGTCTCATAATTTTGTTTTTATTTCTAGCGGCTGAAATTCAAGAAAAACATAATATAAACAAGACATCTGCAAAACAATGCGCCTTGTATTTTAGAAGAACCGAAATGTGAAACACAGTGAGACTTTTTGTGTTTTATATTGTGGCATTTGTGCTGCTAAATTAATTTGAAGTTTCTACGTTAAACATCTTCATACTACTCGGAGCCTGAGATTTTTTTAAAATTTTGGCCATTTTAAACTTCATTGTTTTAATGAAAAAGCGCGTATGGCTAAATTAAAGATATTCTAAATGATTTAAAAATAGAATTCAGATATGACATGAAAATACTATTAGTTCTTCATCAAAAATGGATAAATATATAAATAACAACTATAAATAAAAGTTTTGATATTATTTCTATTTTGGATCTACAATACCTAAATTTAGAGGAGTAAACAATTCTTTTAAAACTCGTCTTTTTATCTTTTTTGCAATTATGCGTTTATACACAGTTTAATCAGACAAGTGCTTCAGGATATCATACTTGCTTGGCCCAGCACTAGTTTTCAGTTTTCAAGTGTTGAACGTTGCAATTGAGTGAGGTTTTTCGGACACTCTAAGAAAACGTCTCTTAAAATGCATGTTCATGGACATGGTCATACGACATTCTGTTGAACTTACAAATTAAGATGGAAAATTAAAGAAAAAGTAAAAAACGCAGCAAAGATGCCATTGTTATATACTATTAAGGTAGTTTTCTTAACTCATGAAGAAAGATATACAAAGCTTTACTGTTCATGTTTTAAACTATAGAATTTTACATGTGCTTATACGTTCCAAGAGAAATCTTAAGTTTGCGTGTATTGATTGAGACTAGCTTCTAGACAAACTGAGTAGAATGCCTTCAGTTCACGTACCTGGCAGTTATCAATATTGGCTTATTCCAAAAATAATCAAGTTTCTGGGAAAGTCATTATCAATTAGCGAAGAATTTACACTGCATGTAAATGATGACAAACAAATCCGAAAAATTTGAAAAATTAAATCTATAACGAGTATACCTGTATTTGGTTTTTAAAATGTAAATTATATAGAGTAAAATATAGATATACCATTAAGATAAATCATAACAAGCTCAGTGTCTCGACGTATAGCTCTTTAGTGGAGTGAGCAATTGTGCAAGGGATATCGCTTTGTAGTGTAAGTAGAATCTTTATTCTTTTAACTGTGTGATAATAAGCGTGCTAGTAAAAACATGATTAAGACATATACATAGAAGGGTTTAGAATGTCACTGGAAAACCTTTGTCTTGTGCATGAGCGATATACGTCAAAAGAAACTTAAAATCAAGTATGCGAAAGTGCAGAAAGCTAATACAAAATATGTCCGATACAAAAGTTTACCAAGAAGGTAATTGTTGTTGATTTTTTAGTAAACATTTTACGGATTAGCAATTTTACCAACTCTAGGTTTGAAGCAATGAATATATAAAAATAAGATTCAGTTAATATACTACAAAACTTTAAAATTTTCCTCTAAATTCATTTTTGATAAATCCATTTTTTATTTCTTCAAAGCTTGCATTTTAAGCTCGTGAAGCATAATGCAACTACAGCAAATTAACAATGGACTTCCTGTAAACAATTTTTATTCAATCAATGTTCCGTTTTTATTATCTTAAAAACCCATACACAAACACGAAAAACATTCTTATTATCTTGAAAAAAAAACTTGTACGAAAGGAACTGTTGACAGTCTTCAAATTATTGTACAAATTTTGTTGCCACAGCTCACAATACTAACTCGAGACACTGCATTTGAATGTTTAATAACTTCTTCATATAGTATATGTACATGTATGTACATGCACTGATATTAGCAATGCGTTTTTCAAACATCTTTAATAAGTATACGTTATCTTTATCAGAAAGTTTTTATTTTATAAAATAAAACTTGTCAACTACTTTACTCTGTACGAACCAGTTCAAACGTTCAACGATATATTGACACTCTCTTGTATAGGCAGCATGTATAGAGCCATTTATTATCATTAATCAGTTTGTATTGAATGTATAATTGTTGTCAGAACTGAAAGTAAGTGCGTAATCCATAATACCAACGATTTGAAACAATTCATTTGAGTTGCTATTGTGTGCATGAATTAAATCGTTTGAAAATAGCGACCCACAGGAAGGCAATCTCACATTAGTTTCAATTGTTTTTTTTAAGATGAGATTTAAAAAAGAGTCATGAATATTAATTGTTCTTTTTAAACCTTTTTTTCGTTTTGATAAATCACTTCTAAGCTGGAGCAATGGTCTTGAGCAGTATTATGTAAGGGTGAGTGAGACATGTGAACTCTGCAGGATAACACGGAAAATGAAAATTTTTTTGTTAAGAAAATCAAATTTATATTTTTCAGAGGAATTAAAAAGGTTAGTTAAAATGTATATGTAAAGCTTGTTTGGTCGTTTGGAACTAATAATAATGATAATAACAATAACAATAACAATAAATAATAATATTATTAAGAGACGAGTTTTCACATACATATAAGAAACTTAAATCATAAATGTTTTTATATCATAATAAACTGATTCACTCTAATATTTAACAAATAAAGAAGCATAAGCCGTGTTTTAGACTGTGATAAAACACGACGGCTATTTGAGAACACGAGGGAAATGTAAAAAACACGAGCCGC
>JAOBRB020027705.1:0-15782 GCA_027575285.2 Zoanthus pulchellus | reverse complement strand
TTTCTTTATCAGACGAGTGGGAACCCTGATAATGTAATCTCTCAATACAATTCTCAATCTATAGGGCACAAGTAAGCAATCTTTGATCGTCTAGTTAGTAATAATTTTAAAGATTTTAAAAATATAATTACAATATGCAATTATAATAACATCATGCTATTAAAAACAAATTTACCTTTTATAATGAACTTACAAATTATATTTTGATGGGAAATTCGAGTATAATAAAATTAAAATACATTGTATTTCTTGAATAAAAAAATCTTATTGTTATGTATTTCAAAAAAATTTACTACCATTAAAAATAATAATCATTATTTGCTACTATTATGACTTTCATTTTATAAAAATGGATATTGGTTTCAACTTTTTTGGGAATCGTTTTTTCAAAACAGCTTCTAAAATATTAGTTTAAAAATTAAGAAATACAAAATGTTGTTTGAGTGCATGCAAATGATTTTCAAGAAGTTAATTATTGGGTGGTCATTGAGGCTTCAAGAAGATATGATTTTCAATTTTTTTAAACTTACGTCAAAATTGTTGTTTAAAATAATGGCACAAGACTTGCAATGTTCGCTTTAATATAAAAATAAAACATCATGACGACCGGCAGCATCAGAAAGGAAATTGCTGATAAAACTGAGTCATTAATATTAAAAAAACAACAATTTTTTACATTTGCCAATAATATACTACAGAAAATGTTCTCAGTTTTTAAAAAAAACAATAAGTCGTAGTTTTATAGAAGATAAAACTATTTATATTAAGTTAAATTATATTCGTTTGGCTAAGTCATAAGGTTTACGAGAAGATTACTCAAGTTTAGAGTTATAGAGGCGGGTCAAGTGTAAGAGCAAAAATCTGTGCAAATTGAATGAAACTACAATCAGTCAACCGACATTAACAAGACTTTCAGAATATATAAACAACTTAAAATACACGTCCCCAAATGATTTTAAATTAACCTTATAAAATTTCTGGCAATTTCTAACTCATTCGATTTTACAAAAGTTCCGAGCCATAGTTTTCATGAATATCCCACAATGTGAAAGTTTCGTTAGCAACTGAAGCCCGAATCGAAGTAAAATATATTTTAAATTGTAACCGTAAATATATTTTAATCAAGAACCCAAATTTCAAGCTCTTACCTTCTAACACTCGGATGAGTTCTACATCGAGGAAATCCAAAGCGTCTTTTTTCTTGTCATCTCGGCGTTCGTGTTTATCTTCCATAGTTCCTTGTTCATCTTGAGGTTAAAAATTCAAAGAAATGATAGCTATATTAAACCGCGTGATTAAATGCGAACTTAAAATTGTCCCATGCATTTTGTAAACGAGATGTAATATAATAAGATACGAAAAGCTTTAGCTCGCATAAATAGGATTAGAAAGACCCAGCCAAACAAGTTTTCTGTTCTTTAAACCTTCCTCAACTAGCAAAAGCCTGTAACTGATAGGAACGTGTTGTTCACTTTAGCCGTTTGTTTGAATAAATTAACATATATTAACACTATACTAGTTCCAGACTACATGCATGTACATGCGCTCCTTTTATTTTTTCACGAGACATACTAAAAATAATTGCATGAATAAAGTATTAAAAATACGAAACAAATAATTTTTTAAAGAAGGAAATTTACACCGCAGAGGGCCGAGCCCCGATCTAACTACATGCTTCATGACAAACTGTAATTTCTTTTTAAAGATCTAAACTATAACCAAAGCGTTTTGGGGGGGAGTCTATGAAAGTCGTTGGTATGTAGTTTGTGTTGCGAAAAAAACAAGTTTTCTGTTTTTTTTTATTTTATGGTTAACTAGGGGTACTAATTATTTTTCCGCAGAATGAGTTTCTTTAGTAAAATCAAAATTGAACTAAACTGGCACTTGGAACTTTCCAGAAATATAAAATTAAAATATGTCTGGACACTTCAATCATTATATTTATAACCATTTCCACATGACTCTTTACCTGAATTGCCTTTGCTATAAAATACACTTTTTATTCGTAACTAAAAGGAATGAGGAAAGTCGTTTTGAATTAGTGCTTCCTTTTTCAATCAACTTCATCGACTCCATTGAATCGATAGTGGTTCAGTCCTTTTACTTTATTCGTCGTCGAGTTTTAATGAAAGGAACTATCCAAAAACGGCCTGAGTGACTTTTGATGAAGATTTCAAGTCTCTAGAGCTACATTACTCTTTGGATGAAAAAAATTAATTATGCTTTCATGGTATAATCAGTGTAAAATTATTAATTCGACTGACCAAAACTTTGTGCTCAGTTTTATAGAAAGTTTGATCCAGCCTCGTTATTTGATTTAAAGCGTTTGTACGAAAATTAGGAATATACTTGAAAAACACATACCAGTAGTAGTGCAGCCTTGTCGGACTATGATAAACTCTATCTCCCTTACAATGGTCGACCATGGCCCGAAAGAGGAAACTTTGACTGTGGAAAGAATTATGTAAGAGATCTAGACTTTTGTCACTCTTCAGTTCCAGATACTGCACCTTCAATTATACACGTTTGGATTCTTTTTGATTCTGAGACAAATGTCTGCAACAAAAACGCTTTAGGCATTGATCGTTACTGTCTCCATTCGCTTTGAATACAAAACAAAACAAGGTATTTCCGTGATATTTTGTTTATCGATATCTCTCAGTTTCCCCAAGATAGAATGTTATCTCATCTGTAATCATATTCAACCTGGAAGTAAACTTTGCACTTTGAACATAATCGCTTAGGCGGTCCGTTATCTTTTAGGTTCTTCATATACAACGTTACATCAATAATACCGTTACACCTGCGTTACACACATACAAAAAAAACAAATAATTTCTTGACTTAAGCTAGTTTCTTTGTCATTTGAAAATCGCATCTTTCCTTGAGGTGCGTCAAGAACGATGTTATTTCCTCTACACTGAATTATATCAGAAAACTACCTGAAACTATGTGAATTCCATCCGAAACTTTGTACGTCGTCGCTACGTATACTGACAAATAGTGAAACAAAAAATGAGATACTGTACCTATAAGTGTTAATATTTACATTAAAATGCTTAGTTTTATTGTATAGTGATCGGATAAAGTTTTTAAAGTTTTTTTTGCCTTTTTTTTCGGTGTTTTGCTACTTACTTATACTTTTTTTTTCGCTGTGCCGCAATGTTTGGCGAAATGTCTTTTACTTTGAACTGAACTGGATTTTCAGAAATGATTCAACTAATCTTCGGTGGGAAATAAAATATCTCAATACTTCAGATAGATTACATACGTTGTCCAGCCAATAATATCCGAACTAACATAGATAGCTGAACAAGGAAAATAGCTTATTAAAACGTAAATCAAAGACGAAGACACGATAAACGCCAGTTGCAATTGAAACAAGCTATAAAGTAAGTTAGCTGCTATTCTTTTCAACTAACTTATAACAAATGCCAAACAAATTAAAAAACTTTCAAACATGATGCCAACGGACTGATGATAAGAAAATTCCAGATTTTCACCAGGGTAGAAAACTTAACTTTTAGTAACCCAGAATCTCCCCTTACCAAAAAAACGAGGAAGCACACCACCAAATAAATCGAGGTTTTTCAGCCTTCCAGCCAAATGAAAATTAAACAAAAGTCCCAAGAAAAAATCCTGCATGAAATCGAGTCTGTGTAACTGCAAAAATTATACGGTTATGCACTTCTGCAGGGTTTGGTTTGTCATAGAACTACAGTTTAATTTTTTTTTTCCAAAATTCAAGGAGTTTTCCAGCAGTTTGGACTGAATCATCTGCTTCTCTAGAAATTTTCCAGGGACGTGGAAGAAACTTAGTTTATAAATTCCATATATAGCTTTATTTGAAAGAGACGGCACCAAATATAAGAAAAATGTCACTCGCTTTAAGTACTTTTCTTAATCAAATATAAATTTTTTTTCAGTCCTGGAAAAAATATCTGAAAAACTAGCCTCTGTGAATTAGTAGTACGGTGTACAAACATTAAGGCCAAACAATAGTACCCTATTTCTAATAAATGGGAGAAGACACTCATTAGTTGTGTAATTATCCAAGCAATCTGCCTCAAAAGTGTAAAAACTAAATATTCAGAAATTGAAAGTCCTTAAATATATCCGAAAATTTCACTGGATTTCATTTATTGATAAATACAATTCTATATAGATGGCTTCTCATATTTAAATCGAAAATGTTCAAGCTAATTATGATTGCCAAAATGGAATGTCACATTGTCACATTTTAATTGACTATGCGGCCTCGCCTATAGAGCGGTTATAGTTCCAGTTTGGACGATCCTTTGCGTCCTTAGACGAAACTATTACTATACTTCTCTTCCTGAAATCACTCCCCGCTCCTAGGGTAGTAATGGTAGTTAGCCCCCAGGGTAGTGATGGTAGCTACCCCCTAGTTACTGATGGTGGTTACCTCCTGTGGTAGTGATGGTGGTTGTGACGACAACGATGAAATGTTGATGATGACGGTAGTGACAAAGGCAGGAGTAATTAACAACGGTGGTAAAAATGATAAAAGAGAGCTTAAACAACAGACGTTCTTGTTGTCACGGAGGCAGCCTAAACTAAACTGTCAACAGATAGCGCGTACCTGAGCAAGCTAAGTCATGCGTAGTAGATGTGTTAGTCTGCGAAGATTTTTTCATCAAAGTTATGTCTTCAAGTTATGTCTTGTACTATTAAGGAAAATAAATTAAATAAATATTAGATTTACGAAAAAGAAACAATTACGACGTCCTATGATAGTATAGAATAACTAATTTCATGTATAGACCCTAACGTTTTTAGAGATAATCTTGTAAAATTTGTTGCGAGAACAGAATGACTAAAAAAACAGTCAGAACAATTGTATAAAAGAACAGTGTATAACGAACAGAGTGATTGTAAAAAAAACCAAATCGATGAATTGAATGTTCGACAAAAAAAAGTGAAATACAGTCCTCGAGTGTGAATCATTGTAACTTAGGGCCTGTTCACATGAGGCGAGATATCTCGGGGGATAGGATTATTTGGGTGGTGTAGGGATGAAACTGTCCCTGGTTCACATGAGGCGAGATATCTCGGGGGATAGGATTATCTGGGTGGTGTAGGGATGAAACTGTCCCTGGTTCACATGAGGCGAGATATCTCGGGGGATAGGGTTATCTGGGTGGTGTAGTGATGAAACTGTCCATGGTTCACATGAGGCGAGATATCTCGGGGGATAGGGTTATCTGGGTGGTGTAGTGATGAAACTGTCCCTGGTTCACATGAGCTAGAAAACCTGACTCCGAGGTATCTCGGTTAGCGATGTTAAGTAACCACAGTCTTGTCTCGTTCTTATAGGAACGCATGCGCATGATCCACAAAGTTGTCCCTAACCACCGAGATATCTCGGTGTGAAGCGTTCACATGGACCGAGACAACTTTACCCCTAGGGCTATCCCTAGGGACCTTCCAGACCGAGATATCTCGCACCCCCGAGTTGTCTCGGCTTCATGTGAACGGAATGGCTGGAACATAAAGTAAATGTAGAGAAACTTGGCTTGGCCCGAGATATCTCGAAGGACCCAGTTATCCCTAGCTTACGAGATATCTCGCCTCATGTAAACAGAACCTTGCTCCAACGAATAGGAGGGTTTCTGAAAATGAAGAAGTATTCCGGTGCTTAAGCTTTCTAATGACGGCGATGTCGGTGGTGATGATCAGTAACATCGGTTGGTGATGGTTAAGAGGGCGAGTGTAATGGTAGTGATACTGATATGGATGCATATGGTGAAGTAATGAAAGTGTTTTTTGATACAGAAATGTCAAGCTTCAGTCATCAAACAAAATTGTGAACTTTTTTCATTTTTATTGAATTTTTCTGCTACTAGCATAGTAGAAAGGTTGAAGGTAAACAAAATTCAAAGTTTCGTAATTAAGAAAGGAACTCATTTCCTAATGAGTTTACTAACAACTAATCGAGTAGCACCGATTCTCGATGCTACGTGGATTATTTATTACGTAATGGAGCCCCGCAGAAAAGAACTAATTCAATTCAAAGGTTTTCTAAAATTTTCTAAGGTGAAACGATCAGGAAGCACAGCAGGAAACAACATCTCCGTCTGTACCACTCCACTCCTAGCTATCTAACTCATCAATTTGACGTATAAAATAGTTCGGGTAGTAAATATTCTCATGAAAGTACCTCCACTTCCCCTAAAAAACTCTTGAATAAGGGCTCCACTATTTTCAAATCTGTGCGTATCTTTTCGCTACTTTAATAAATTATCATCAAGGTAAACAAATTGACCAGTGCCAAGTTGCTCATAAATTGGTTAGCACTGACCCAAGGTTAAATCCAAAAGCGAAGAATTTGAGCAGCAACTTTTGTTTAACCCTTTCACTTGTAATCAGTTATCAACACTCAACTTCTCCTTATATAACAAATACAAAATAGGAAATTTGGGAATAAGAAAATGCATGTTGATCAAAAGAAGCAAATTAATGAAGATTAAAAGCAAAATTCTCACAAACTAGTTCAATAAAAAGTGCTTGCTCGAGTTGAAAGAATTTTTAAAACATTTCTATTGGGAGTGAAAGGGTTGACAAGTTGTTTAATTTAAAAAATTGATAAGTTTTTACGAAATCCATTAAGCTTTTACTCAGAGAAAATATTTTTTGTCTATTTTATGCTTAGCCCAGTGTTAAGAAAAGCACAGTATTATGGACAGCTCAGCCCTTAAGTGCAAGTCATAGAAATAACGACATCACTATGGGTATGTAATGATTAATAACGTTACAAATTAATCTAATAACAAATTAATTGGCAATAACAAAATTGAAATCAAATATTAAATCTTTTTCTGCCGTACCAAAACATGCAATGAGCAAATTATACGGACAGGTAGAAACGAAATGACAAAATTTTTCGCGAAGAAAACTTTCCGACTGATAACCAAAATTTTTAAAATTTTGCTTTTATTCTCGATATAGTTTAAACAAAAACGTAACAATTAATGCTCAATACGATTCGATTAAACCGTCGTAAAATTTAATAGGGAATGGAGATACACCAAAATTTGAAGATAAATTTCTAACAGTTTCTATTTTATTGGTGAAAAGTAACTAGGTTTGCTGGCATAAAAACTTTCTCACGTAGCTTTATTATCATTACGCCAATCAAATAGTTCACGACTTTTAAGTTGTATATTAAAACTAACAAACGCACCACTGCTGCGGCATTACTTAATTGTTGTGAGTTTTAACCGATAAAACTTAAATTTTTCTAATCACGTTTGTTTGAAGCAATTAATTTTTATAGAATATTTGTCACTACAGTGTGTTACTGTATTATAAAGAATGTATTTCTAATCTGGCCCTCTGTCTTGACGTAGGAACGTCACTGACAATGCCGGATTATCTTAATTTATTATTAGTTAGAGTGTACTACTGGAAACTTAGCATGTCAAAGATATATAAAAATCTTAATGATGAGCTATTTCCCACCCTAAACATTTTCTTCCTCTACTGTGTAACCAACCTCAAAAGGTCATTTAACCGTCTGTTAAATTGCAATATTTTTGTTAAATTTTACAAAATTATGATCTGGTAGTCTCTGACTCTTTTGATCATTGTCGAGCCATCTTCCTGAACTCAATTTCCAGTTTGCCAGTTTGAGGCGGCCACTTTGCATGTGGACTGCACCCTGTCCAACGGTGACAGCCGGTTGCCATGTGAGCTACACCCTCTAATTGGGAGAGTATTGCGGTGAGGATGGTGAATACTGGGGAGATGGCGATATCCCGTTAGGGCTATACTTGGGAGAAGTAGGACTGTACTGGCCAGACATTGGAGTAAAGTTGGGTGAGGTTGGAGAGTACCTTGGTGAGCTGGGGCTGTACTTGGGAGATGACGGTGAGTACTCCGGTGAAGTAGGGCTGTACCGCGGAGAAGACGGAGAGTACTGGGGTGATGAAGGTGAATAGGTTGGCGATGTTGGAGAATAAGTTGGTGAAGTTGGTGTGTAGGATGGAGAATTTGGCGAGTACTTTGGAGAAGCAGGAGAATACGACGGAGACGAGGGCGAGTAGGTAGGCGATGTCGGACTGTACTTCGGTGACGTTGGAGAATAACTCGGAGAGGTCGGTGAATACTTGGGTGAAGATGGAGAGTAGGACGGCGAGGTAGGAGAATACGTTGGTGATTCCGGTGAGTAACTTGGAGACGTCGGAGAATATGTCGGTGAGTACGACGGCGACGTCGGGCTGTACGATGGAGAAGTTGGAGAGTACGATGGTGACGTCGGGCTGTAACTCGGAGAGGTCGGAGAATACGATGGCGAGGTTGGAGAATATGAAGGCGATGTTGGCGAATATGAAGGCGATGTTGGCGAATACGAAGGTGATGTTGGAGAATACGATGGCGAGGTTGGAGAATATGATGGCGAACTTGGTGAATAGGAAGGAGAAGTAGGGGAATACGATGGTGAAGATGGACTGTAGGATGGTGAAGTAGGCGAGTAGGAGGGTGACGTCGGGCTGTAGGACGGCGACGTTGGAGAATAAGACGGTGAAGTCGGCGAGTAGCTGGGGCTTGCAGGAGAATACCCAGGTGTTGGTGACGCTGGGGAATACCCTGGAGAGGTGGGTGAGTAAGATGGGCTGGTTGGCGACATTGATGGGGAGCTAGGCATGAAAGCTGGACTTGCTGGAGAATAACTTGGGCTCTGTGCAGCTGGACTGGGGATATATGGGCTGGCAGGTCCAGGAGAAGCTGGAGACGTCGGCTGAGGGCTCCAAGCTGGACTGTATCCACCAGGACTGAAGCCACTAGCATCAGATGCAGCAGAAGGTGAAAAGCCAGCAGCTCCTGGCGTCATGCCACTGCCAAGACCAGGACTCCAAGCTTCCCCATAATGTGGAGTTGCTCCCATACTCCAAGGAGTCATTTGTGGTGATCCCACGGCGGTTGGTGAACCAGCAGAGCCGAAGAACATTCCAGTGCCTTTAAAGTAAAAGAGGCAATTGATTAATCATAAGCATCATCGTCATAATCTAAATCAATTAAAATGTACACAACTGTATCACAAATAAGAGCATAAATATCATTTCCGCATCAACATTAGCTGCTAGGCAAAGATAGATGGTGGCAAGGGATTATTTAACAATTTGAAAAGTCAACGATTGTTGAAAAGGACAACGCCTGGACGTCTATCTATCCTTGCCTCGATGGAATCAAATTTTAAACTCGCCAAAATTTATCCTTCCGTAGTCGTTTTTTGTGTGAATGTGGTTTAATTCTAACCATCAATATCTTTCTAAGCATTTGGAACGTCAATTTAACGCATTCATTATCGCTGCTACCACTAACATCAGTTCTTATTCCATTTTTCATTGACAAGGCAAATGATATTCTCTATTTACTATGCTCACCTGCTCCCATTGGTCCTGCCATCATGCCTGCACCAATATTAGTGGGGATTTCCATCCCGTGCTTGCACTTCTCAGCATCAAGCATGAGGTCAAAGCTACCTGTCCCAATCGGGGGTAACTTGCCAAGGATAATACACTCACTGACGCCCCGCAGGTAATCTGTCTCTGAGTGGGCGGAGGACTCTACTAATACATCCACCTGCCGGTAAAATTATCATTAATCGTTGTTCTTCAAAAATTTCTTTATAATAGGTAACAACGGTAACTCAACGGAAGGGAAGAAATTGGTCTGAGATCCCTAGTTTTATTTTGAAACGGGAATCGAAGTACGATTTTAGACCCCAAATTTGCACAACACAAAAGTTCATTTACTATGTAACATTTACCAGTTATCCTCGCGAATTTCATAGAAAAGGTAAAATATTTCACTGGGTTAGGTTTTTTGCAAGGTGAAAAGCGAAATTTTTCCAAACTTCTTAAGTGGCGAAAATACAGGCTGAATAAGAAACTTAGTAATAGTACAATTGGTAACAAATGAAATAGCGAGGGGAGCCAGCAAAATATGAATTTAGTTACTTCCTTGTATCTATTTTAGAAATGTTTCCTACAATGAGCATGGTTTTACCATTGGCCACTCACATAAACGGTTAAAAAAAGGCACAATAGTTCATCTCAACTAAACAACGAAATGATGCACAAGAAAAAATCAAGAAACAAGTCAAATACACAACAAACGTCCCACTCAGAAACAAATTAAACAGAACCAAAATGTCATAGCACGTTCCATACCGTTTCTTCGAATGAGCACCTCATGAGGGCTCCAACCTCCTGTCTGTTTATTCCATGCCTTGTAATGGCCATCAGATGACCTTTGCACGTCATGATATCACACAACAATGCCAAATGGCGGTAGTTAACGTACGATCCGTCAAAAGAGATAACATGGTTCATTTCTCTTTCCACTGCTTTCCGCACTGCTTCAATACCAAATACCTGGAAAGTGGATCAACCGATGCAAAGATATCAATGAGGTGGGGTCTGACATGACATTAAACCATACAAAATAGATCTGATATGTTAATTCTGATAACTTATTCTATTTTGGTGAGGAACGTGAACTATTTTTTCACTAATAAAGACAATTTAAGGTGATTTGTTCTTTAATTTAAGCAGTAACGTTTTTTATCTAATGTAATAATGGTAATGGGGAGGTAACATCAATAAACAAACTCTGCTTTTGTCAAGACACCAATTATTACTCCTAGTACCTTTTATATCTCTTGGAATTTGTGGAAAATGCTTTACGATTCGTTCTAAGGTTTAGTTGTGTATTTTCAGTGGCTACTGCCTAGGTAACCAGACGTAGCCATAATGCTACCACTTTACCAGTGAGTGAGAATTTTCTAATCTTCGGTTTGTCTTTGCTTTGTTTCGGCTAGACAAACTAGTCGACAGCAAAACTGGCTTTCTCTCGAATGAGCCACGAGGATTTCTACCGCGAGGGACTGTGTAAAACCGTTTTTTTGTAAACTCTAAAATTTTTTGTCCAATGAAACTACGTTCAAGCAACGTTATTCTTGAAGTTCCATTTGCTCAATTTTCGATTTTGAAGATTGCTCCGGACGAGTAAAGGTAAGAAGTTGTGTTAACTAAGTTTAAGTTTTGTTGTAATATTCTATAACAAATCAGGCAATTTTTTCAATACTGAGCCCAGTATCTTTTGCTAAAGGCATTAATTCTGAAGTTTTCTCAACACGCAACCAGAATATTTTTTGATAAATCGAGAAAATCCTAAATAAGAGCACTTTGAAAAAGATTCGTGTACAGGATCAACCTATTCGTGATTTTTCAGAGAAATATGATTTCCTTCGGAACATTGTTGTCCTTTGTGACAAAAAACATTTCCTTCGGGAAGAAAAATGTTTCCTTTGGGGAACCAGCATTTTCCCTACTTAAAACATAAACTTTTTTGTTATTTTTTATTTGACTTTTTTAACAGTATGATAGGTATGCCTGTTCAGATATGTATAAACTTATTAATTATAAGTCAGATAAGTTTTATTTCGTCGTTCCTAAACATTCATTTTATTTTACTAATAAATTAGCCAACCCGGATGAGTATAAGCCAAAGAAATAATTCTATAATTTCGTTCGTTTAAATAAATACACTGATAACTGCATAGGCAGTAGCCATATGTATGATTTGCGCGTCTATTTTTTTTTACTCTTACCGAAAAGATCTCACAAATATCGTTTGATGTAGTACGCACTGGATCCACATCTTTTTCACTGAGAACCTGCAAAGATGAATAAAGTCAAAAAATACAAACCCACCCGATGGTTCCTGTAGCTCAGCAGCCAACTAATTTGAGACCTTTTCAGTTGTGCATTAAAAATTGGGACAAATATTCAAAGAAACACAAAAAATCAAGAAAAATGAAGACTAAAGCGTTTAATATGTGAATAGTACGTGCTTAGTATGTGAATGGTACTTTACGCGCACGCTGATTGGCTGACTCGGAAGAGATTAGGCAAGTAATAATCACCTCCGAGCAGCTAAATAAAAACAAAATAGCTCCCCTTTTTGCTTCAGTTTCAAAACGCCACAAATTTACTCTTTGATCCATTTGTTATTCAGCTTGTGTGGTATACTCTAAAACAATTATTCACCTTACTGTCATTCAAAGTGGTCGATATTTACCTCGCCACTTCGCAGCTCTGTTATTATCAACCACTATTCACTTCCACTTTGGTGAATAATTGTTTAATATTGACGAAACAAATATATGCATAGCAACTCAGCAAAGTATTTTTGTGGCGACTTATAATGACAAGCGAAGACAGTCCAATAAACAACTGATTACACAACGGGTCAAGTGTGTAGGTAGGAGTGTTATAGGCTAGCCTGGGTACGAGTGCAATGGATGAACCAACAACTGCATAACACAATAGCAACGCATTCTAAAAAGATGGTAGTTTCGAAATAAAATTCTAAAATTGTTAATCTTTTCATGATTTTTCATAGCCTAATAAAACGTTTTTAAAAGCTATGGTATTTATACCTTCATTAAACTGACACCGTCTGTTTCCAGCACCCACTCTTGAATGGCTTTGAATTCCCCTTCCTGAGTAATGGTGATTCGCTTCTTATTGTCTTCGTGTGGCAAGTTCATGTACACTTTAGCGATTGACTCAATACCCTGCAGTGTCATGTCTGTTAACATGTTCGCCTCTATACACCTCAGGAAAACATCGTCATCCATTTTGTCCAACTGCTCATCTTCCTACAAGACAAAAACAGCGCCAGATGTTTAACCCTTAAAGTCACACTAAGTTATAAACATCTAGCTTCTTGATAAATAACATTAACACATACGACAATAGAAAGCGTGAAAACAAGATTTAATCAACCAAAGAAAACATCAACATTAACAATGAAGTTTTTTTAAACTTGTTCAATGAAGAGCATGGACCAAGTTAAAAGAATTTTACAATACAAAGCTGGAACCAGATTAACCAATCAACCAAATAGAAATTTAGAATATGTTCTAAACCAAAAACGGTTCCCAAAAAGCGCAAACGAATTTGGAAAATGCAGTGGATATATGTAACACAACTCCCTCCTTAACTCTCGAAGTAATTGTAACCACCCCAAAACTTAATTCAATCTTTTTCGTGTGAAGAGAGTATTCAAAACAAATACAACTACATTTAAAGTTTCTTTAACAATTGAGCTTTAAAAAATCAACAGACAGATGAAATAACATCGTAACTTTCCTGCTTTCTAAAATTGTTTCCGTAAATATCTAAAGCTAAATTTAAAAATCAAGGAGCTGGCCGTCAACTTTAATGGTTTTTTTAAAAAAAACGAGACTTTGCTAATTTTCTAAAGCATTCATTATAATATGCGAAAAAGACAATAATTTTCAAACTGAAGACTAACATCTTGAAACTTTTCGTCGTTGTTCATGATTCTGATTCGGAGAACCAGTTTTTCAGCGTTGTCATCATTGAAGATGCAGTTTAAGTCATCGCCAAATCCTAAATTGATTTTCTCAGAGATCTGTTCCATAGTCAACTTCTTGTCAGTCATCCTTTTCCTGTCCAGTTCTATTCGAAGCAGCCACGGTGAGATGCGGCTCACATCAAAGTCAGGCATTTCATAATAGACATTAACAAAGTCCTGATCTTCAGCAATCACTGTGTTTTGTGGATCTGGGTCGTAGTAAATAGCAGTGTTGGCTGTTACCTTGCGCAGTGTAGTGTGCTCAAGATTGCAAAGCACATCCTAGAACAAAACCACAAGAATTCAAAGTCGGTTGGAAACGCGTGTGACAGTGACAATATTAATTAGTATCTACCAGGGCAACTGATATCTATTTCGTAAGCTCTGATACGTTTCCATAATTGGCGTTATCCAGAACTATTAGTTGACTTGAAGTTCGAACACGAAATGGCACGAAGCATGCATGTTTAAAATGGAAAAATGATTCACCTTGTATTGTTTCTTGGATAAAAAGTGCACGTTAACCTATTACTGTATTCTCATAAATACTAAACCAGCTATCCCCTTCATGGTCAATGCACAGTCCTTTTTTTTAACACAGAAAATGGATACTGTACATATTATCATAATCATCATAATCACCGTTAGCACCAGGTGCCATATTCATCATAGTTACTGTGGGTACAACTTTCACAAAAAAACATTATAATCAATCATCAACATCATTTTCAGTACAAGCAATGTGATCTTCAAATTAGATCGCCATTGCAAGTAGACTTAGCAGCCAAAACGAACAATTGCTATCAACTTTAGTAAATTTTGAGCTATAATGCCTCTCCTGTAGGCCTGGTAGCAGTACCGAAACTAACAGAGAAGCCAGGAGATGGAGTCTGTCTCCCCACCAAAAATGTTTACAGCAAAAAGTATTGATCAAATTTTGATATTAACTGTAAGAGTACATTAGCTTTTGAAATGTTTTTGTTCCGTTAGTGTCCAGGATTCATCCCCCACTCCATATTTCGTTTGTACATCTTCCTTGCCAGCTATACGGTACTAGGTATTCTTTTATAAACAAACGTAAGTAAAAAAAAGATATTAAATTATACATGGAACACAGTTGTTAGTCTTTCGTCAAGTAAAGCATAGAATTGAGATGGAACAAACCTTTGCTTTCTCAGCATCTCTGGCTGCCTGACCAGTCAAGAAAACTGTAAGAGAAGGTGTCTTGGGTTTTTTAGACACATTAATGATCTCTTTTAGACGTGGGACACCCAGCGTCACATTCTTGGCAGACACACCAGCATAATGGAAAGTGTTCAGTGTCATCTGAGTAGCTGGCTCACCAAGGGACTGTGCAGCAAGGGCTCCAACCATTTCACCAGGCATGGCCTACAACAAAAAGAAATATGGTGAACGGGACTAAATCGATCCTGGAAAATAATATTTATCAACATTTAAATTAAAATCCTGTATGTAGGTGCGTGTGCTGTGATGATTTGTTGTACGAGTTCAATGAAATTGATTTACATTTTTAAATCCGTACAACCGTTGCAACACCTTAGCCAACCCTTTTAACTGACGAAGCCTTCACAGGCGAAACGTTTCGAACAAAAAAAAACAGCAGAAGAACATTAGTCTGTTGAAAAAAAGTGTTATAAAAATGCAACATAATGACTGCCTACAGTACAAAGGATCTATTTGACAAATACAATTTCTTTTACGTGTTTTAAAGTCAATGCTTCCCGCGAAAATATGTTGTAATGTATTTTGATTACAGTGATAGGTTCCCTCTCATTTATTTGTATTTTTCAACATAGGTGCAAACGGGAAACTCAAAATTGATTAAGGATAAAAAGTTACTTAAGGTACTTTAAATACAAATGATAGAAGTAAATTCATATTTTAAACTCAAACTCAGGGCCCAGTTGTTCAAAGGTTAGTTCAGTTTAACCCTGGGTTAAGCAAAAATTCAAACAGGAATTTCTTCTTTAAGATAAGGTAAACGGTTATTTATAAACAATCTTTGGATTTTGCCAGGAAAAGTCATATTAATCCCAAAATTAAAGAGCCTAACATCTCTTCTCTAGCTTACCGCTAGTTATTTTTCTCTTCTCATAAGATTGGAAACAAAGCCATGGGTTAACATTTAACTCTGGGTTAGTGGTAATTGGCTTTTGAGCAACTGGGCCCAGTTGCACAAAACTCCAATTAACTTAATCCTGGATTAAGACAAAATTAAAAGACCTGTTTTTTTATAAGTAAAGCTTTGTGATGCTTACAAAATTCAGCTCAGTTTTACCAATAAAGAAACTTGTTACATCCGAAATTGAAGACCAGAACAAGCTATAAAGGTAGGAAACAGAAAAATG
>JAOBRB020027595.1:0-15789 GCA_027575285.2 Zoanthus pulchellus | reverse complement strand
ATTACACCACCACCGTTAGATTTTCTGTCCCTTCTATAGATAGTAAACCCCGGGACTCCAAAGCAGGTGTCTGGTACGGAGGGTTTGAGAAATGTTTCACTAATAAACAAAGCGTCGAGTTGCGAGCGACCGGAACGCAGGTTTCCGAGTAAATACAGCTTGACCTGATCATATTTAGCTGTTGTTAAATAGTCAACATTCCAGTGACCAATTCGTAGACCATTATCTCCAAGACCAAGATCGAAGAACGAAGAATTATAATCACTTTCAGTGGTGACTGACAGAAAAGAAGCTTCGGTTGACGACAGGCTACATTCCGACGATGAGAAACTCTCGTTTAAGGACGATAAATCCGCATGTAGAACATCGCTGGGGCCAGGATTTCTGGCAACGTCATTGCAGAGGACCAAAATATTGGTGAATAAAACGACATTTAGCAGTTTTACGCCAAGTATTAACTTGTAACTTGTCGAAGCTGCAGCAATGGCGGATGCCTTGGTTCGCGGTTTAACTCTGGGAAGGCTTACAAACGGCGCACAAGAGGCTCTTGCAGCAATAAATCCTTCCAAACATATCCCTGTACTTTTATCTTCCAGATTTAGAGGGTTGCGATAAATAGAATTGAAGATTAAAATTGATATAAGCAAAAGTGTCAGCACATGGCTTAGAGACCACTTATATGCCGCCATCTTGAACGACTTGGCAGCTATGCGACGTTTTAGTTGCCAGCAAAAACTATTAATATTATTAAAATTATTTAGCTCACTGCTTAGGCAGATGTTACATCCCATTAAACAGATGGAATAGAGTAAATGTTATTATTACTATTATTGTTACTATTACTGCTTTTTTATAACTTGAAGTAGATCACTGATGTTAAATATAAAAATTACAGCACTGTTCAATATCTTCCAGCAAAGCTTTGATACACTGATACTGTTTCCGGCAATTTCAACAAGTCATGTAGAATTATTCAGAATAGGCCTATTGTAAAAAGTTATGCTTAAAAAACGATTTTTTTGGCAGAAATACATATCTGGGACCAAAAACGATGTTATAATGTTTAAAAACTAAATATGTTACAAGCGATTCAAACTTGCTTTGATCCAAAGTACCTGCCTATTTAGACTTATGAACTACTAACAACAATTTATAACATGTTCTAAAAATAACAAAACAAGAACATAGGTGCATATGGATTCAGATATGTTTTTCAAATTTGGTACAGTTTTTGGTTACATTGAAAATGCATTACATTCACCAATTTATGGCTCTACAAAGGCATTTCCTTTGCATATAGCAAGTAAAAACACCTTAAAGTCCTCTGTGGTATTCATGTGAATAACTGGAAGTGTTACTTGTCTGGTGCATGCACTGACTTGAGGAAAGCATAATTTGTGTGCTGGGTTGTGAGTCATACAATCATGTTTAAAAAGAACTGAAACAGAAAGGACATATCCATTGACAGGGCGGTGCCTTTGGCCAGTTAACCACCCAAGTACACATGCTGGAGTGACATCCATAGTGGTGGAGCACTTGTCATCATCATTATATTCATCATTAGAGCTGCTCTTGTCCCCCCTAGCCAGGGCTTCAGAATAACCACTAATGTTTTCATCTTCCAGAGCAATCAAGAAATCCTGAAAATGGTCAATAATTTTTTCCTCTGTTTGGCGCCTGTTTGATCCCTCTAGGGAGTAGTTGGGTTTGAGCAAAGAAAATACATAGTTTGCATCTACTTCCTCCACTGCACCTACTACGAAAAGAGACTTGTAAAGATCAGAGTTTCTCTTGATCACCTCATTGGCCTGAAGGTATTTAAATCCTTCTGAAAATTGCTGCAAATAACACAGCCTTTTGGTGATGATATTGATTTTTATTGTTTCCTGATTTGAAACGCGCAATGCAATCGTATTTCCCCTCTTTGGCTTCAATCTCAGTTCCTCAACACTAAATTCCATTAGACCAATTTGAATTATCACTTTATCAACATGTGCCTTCGGAGAAACTGATGACTTCCATTCCTTAGATTTTAGTTTTTTGTAATACGAAAAGGGCTTCACGCTGGTTTTCTTTCGTGCAACTGTTGAGCAAAGAATTAAATATCAGTATTTTGAAGGAATAGGCACTTGCACTTGTAGGGATTTTGAGTGGGAGAGGTACAGAGGTGTGTGAGGAGCGAAGGAAGAGAAGGATTGAAGTGAAGAGTGGGGTAAATCCAGCTACCCTCGTTTAAAGGGATAAACCCAGATCAAAATTGGAAAAAAATTTTTTTAATATCTGAACTGTTTTTATTGCTTATCCAATGAAATATTTATTATACATTTCTCCCAATTACAGCTAAAAGAGTTATAATAATAACAAAATTTATGCATATCTGCATGTTTATAGGACCATTGAGATCCACAGGTTAACACAAGGCCCATAAGCAGGAATTTTGCTCGAGGGGTATGAGCAAAATTTTTTGGGACCAACCCCACCCCCAAATCCTTGGATACATTTTTCTCTCTTTAAAACACTTGAAAAAGTAGGTTAGAGAAAAATGTTCTTTGTGCTGGACACATTGTTTTCATAAACAAATATCAAGGGTTAATGAAAATGTGAGCTCATGGCAGAATCTAGAAGATCGAACTTATTTTATCCAGCAGATATGCAGTACAGTCCACAGGCAAGCGACTCAATCTCTAAGCAGTGTAGTTCTTAATTAATAAAGTTGTTTTATAGGTAAATAAAAGTGTTTCTAAAGAAGTTTTGATGATCATCTTCCATTGTAGACTTTATTTCTTATTCATTACTTTGATTATCAAGGAGACTTTTGGGCACCTTTACAGCTGCCGGGCACCCCCCCCTGCATATGGTGTACATAAATATAAAATGTATGCATTTTTACATGTTTCCTGAACCAGAGGTCAACACGTTAGCACATTATTACTAATTAAACTCTTCCCTTCTTTACCACTACCAGTGACACAGGCTTTACCTGTAACAGCTGAAGAACCAGAGGCATTACAAGCAAGTTCTGATTTCTGAAGACCTAAACAAATAGAAAAACATTCCTCAAGTCTGAATTTTGGTCTAGTTGGATAGCACTTTAATGGCAAAGTTGCAAAATTGTTTACACTGTTTGACAGTTGTAAATTTTAGTACAGAAGGGTTTCCACTTTTTTCCACAGTTACTCAAAGTATACACAACAGGGGGTCTGACAGAGATTCATATTGCAAGCCTGAAATTTTAGACCCAAAAAAAATACAAGACTTAATTACCTAAATACTGATTTATTCATCATGCAAAACGTTTTAATGCATGATTTTGCATCAATAGGCAATGAAATTGGTTTCTTCATTAATGTCTCTTCATCCTCCCTTCTGTTACATTATATCAGATCTAAAAAAAATATGAGACCGATCTCTAGCTCTTGACTCAAAAAAATACTGAGCATGTAACCCTCAGAAATACGTCGGATCCCTCTCTCTCCTTCCCGATCATGTAGACTTTGAGGTCCTCTGGGCTTTTTTCACGGTCTTTGGAATCAAGCCACCACAATCTCCATAATATAAGCAATTTCGTATGAAAATTGGTCAAATTTATGGCAACTTCTTGCTACGAAACGAACGGAACCAGCTTGGCCATTGCAGCTTACACCTATAAACTAGAATGTGGTTGTTGTGCCGTTAACGCAGTGAGATGATCACGATGTATATTCTAAATAAACAGTATGTCAATTGAACTTACGTGTACCACATTTTGTGCTGAAATTTGCCACTACACCGCCACAAAACTCTACTCCACAATGAGAACAAAACATTTTCTGAAAATTTTCGTCATGAGTTTGACACTTGTTCTTCTAGTCACCGAGGAGTCGTCACCGAGGGCACTGAGACTTACTAAGGGTCAGCGGCAACTCATTCGTCCCTACTCTTTCTTATCCAGTACCAACGGTGGGGGTTTTGGAATTCGGTGTGACCTTTTGGAATTCGGTGTGAGCTTTCGGAATTCGGTATTAACTTTTGGAACTCGGTGTGAGATTTCAGAGATCCGTGTGAGTTTCTGAAATTCGATGTAAGCTTCTGGAATTCGGTGTGACCTTTTGGAATTCGGTGTGAACTTTTGGAATTCGGTGTGAGCTTCTGGAATTCGGTGTAAGCTTTTGTAATTCGATGTGACCTTTTGGAGTTCGGTGTGAGCTTTTGGGTTTTGGTGTGCACTTGTGGGCCACCGTAGCAATTGTCCTTTCACCTTGAATTTCGATCATATTTTCGTCATGCTGCTGTTTTTTTCTCAAGCTCTTCTCTTACTGCATTATTTTCTAAATTATTACCAATACCGCTAAACAAGATTTTGTCTACAATTGTAATATTTTTTGTTTTTGAATGATCAGTATGAGTAATATATAATTTTGCATCTGTCTCCAATTTCAGAAATTGTTATTGGCATTCCTCTAACCATTTTTTCTTCTTTATAATGTTCATCTTCTATCAGTTGTGCATAGCTATCATGTTTTCTCTGTAATACTTCGTACGTGTTTCGCAATTCACTTAAAGCGTTTCTTACCTCTTGTATGGATCTTTCATTTGATATTTGATAAATCAATGTTTTTCCGGCCCTCGTGATTGCGGACTTGGCCGTTCACCGTTCTGTTTTTGCTTGCTTTAATTCTTGTGCGTCCATCACGCTCTGTACTTGATGTTTTTTTAAGCTCTCGTAGTCATTCACAGTTTAAGTCATTTGCTTAAACGCATAGAAATAGAATGAAATGTACAAATCATCAGTTCAGTTCACCACAAATCGTATAAGTATTCTCAGGTTTAGGCACCGATCGTTTATTACGTCGCAGGGATAGGGGGGCGGCGATGTTCTTTCATTAAATCTACCGACACTAATCATATCCTCCCCTATTAATATTGATATAAAAATATACCCCTCCCCATCTAGAATCATATTTCTAATGTTGTAGCTCTCCCCAAAACGGTTAACCTGTGTATTGATTGTTAGAAAGGGCCTGGGGAGAAGGAAGAGAGGCTCCGATTGCATAGTTTCCAATAAGGCAGCAGAAAAATTATTAAAGGAAATTGAAACAGAAACAGAAAAGTTTTTGAATTGGCGAGAAATAACATCGGAAGTTCGGGAAAAGTCCCTTAAGGGAATATATGTCAGATCTTCAATTCAATGCCTGGATAATGATGACGTTTTGTTAAGGTTGGAGTCTGTTCTGCAGACGTCAAAGGCAGACAGCCACAGTTTGAAAAGCAAAGCCCTGGGTTTATAAGCAGTGCAGGAACATTTTATGTATATATGTGGATAGGTAGATTTTAATTAAGCCTGCCATATATACACATCTACAAGTCAGTGATCTTACCAAGATAAGCAATCATTCAGAGATAAATTGTTTGATCCAATTCATGGTTTGCTGGTGTATATTATCAGTTACCCAGTACAAGTAATATCTTTGTTGCCTTAAAGAAGAGTGGCCATATTAAAAAGTTTCTCGTTGACTTTACTGATGATGCTATAGATATTGACCAACATAAACTAGAAATCACTGACAGTTTTGTTGAAATAGTATGAACAGTGAATATGATAAGAATGTATTAAGAACTGTGTTAGACTTATGCCATAAGTGAACTATGTGAACTTGGAATCGTTCCATCAACAGGCAAAAGACGAGTAGAACATATGGTTCAAATTGCAAAGGATTATAAAAATGCTTTTGCAGCTTTGAGTAAGGAAGAGCAAATCAAAACTTAATTGAAAGAGGTAAACCACTCGCTTGACAAAAAGCGTTAAAAAGAACGATTTAAAGAGAGACTTTATGAAGTGGAAACTTGTAGAGTAGTAATGTGTATGAACTTTCAGTCTCTCTTTATTCAACATGGTGGGTAAACTAACTACTAGCTAGTGTGCATGCGCTAGCAAATGTAAACATGAATATATAACTAGCAAATGCGAACATGAATATATAACAACTGCCGCCTATAGAGGAAGCCTGAAAAATAAAGGAAAGAAAATAATTTAAGTCTAAAAGTGTCTTTACAACCGTTTTTCTCCTTTAAAAGTGTTCAATAAGTCTTTCAGGTGGTTTCCTTTCCCGTAGGGGGTACCTTCTGACAGGTGAGGTTGTAGATGGTGTTGCTGTTATATCGCTGCTATCCTCCAGTGGTGGTGCATTAGGTTCTGCACTTGTAGGTGTAAAGCAATTCCTCAGGATTTACCTCGAAGGGCAATTCTGACTGAGGGCTCCCCAGTACCGTTGTTGGAGTAAGAATTATAGGAGAGTTCATACTAAGTGTGTCCTCCTGATATGCTACAAACAGAGGGTCGGTACACTAGCTTACTGGTATGTATCTGGGACGTAAATGTTCTTCATGGCGTTTCCAAACCACATCTTCTACTTGAATATCATAGTTTCGGGGACTGATAATACCAATAATCATACCAGGAACCCATCTTGCCCCCTTTCCAAAGTTTTTAACAAACACAGGTTGCCTCGGGTTATATTTGGGTTTGTTATTTAGGTTGTCTTGAAAAACCTTAACCTCCTGCTTGCTTGGGCGGGCTCTGAGGGCACTGAGCCTTAACCTTCGTTGTCTGTTCATGAGAAGTTCTGAAGGGGTCTTTCCAAGTGAAATGGGTGTGGCCCTGTAAAATAACAGATACCTGTCAAGTTTGAACTGTAATGTTTCACCTGTATCCCCAATCTTGTTAAGTTTATCCTTGAAGTCCCCGACATAGCGTTCTGCCATGCCATTAGTGGCTGGATGATTAGGAGAAGTATTAGTGTGTAGTATGCAATTGTCTCTAAGAAATTTCTGGAATTCAGCACTGGCAAATCGATTACCATTATGAGTGACTAAATGTTTTGGTAGTCCAAAATAACTGAAAGTATGACGTAACGTAGCAATAGTAGTTGAAGAGGTTGCGTGTGACCATTGGTGTGATTTCAGTAAAGTTGAAATAAGCATCAACAATAATTAAAAACATCTTTCCTTGATACGGTCCAACAAAATCCAGGTGTAAACGTTTCCAAAGTTCCCGCGCCAAGACCACGATGTGGGAAGGGGGGAGGGGGGGCTTTGGCAGACTGTTGGCAAACTGAACACAGCTTAACTGTCTCCTCTGTATCTTTATCGAGCTTGGGCCACCAAAGGTAACGGCTGGCTATTTGTTTCATTTTAACCATGCAATGTATTCAATAGTGTAATTGTAAGCTGCTAGAAGGAGGGCCCGTTGTTTTATTCTTGTTGAAGCTAATTGTGGTACAGACTGTGCTCTCCAAGAAGGGTAATAAGGGGTTTGTGATCTGTCAGTAATTTAAAATGTCTACCCAACAGGTATTGACGGAACTTAGTAATTCCAAAAATAATAGCCAAGGATTTCCGTTCAATCTGTGAATAATTCTGTTCAGCACTTTTCAATATCCTAGAAGCATATGCTACTGGTTGTAATATGCCATCAGTGCTGGGTTGTAATAAGGATGCCCCTAGTCCCGCAGAGGAAGCATCACACTGAAGAATTAGTTCAGCAGCAGGGTCGTAATGCCGCAAACAGTATCTGAACACATCGCAGGCTTAATGTTTAGAAAAACATCCTGCCCTCTCTTTTTCCATCTTCACGTGGTTTCTTTTTTAAGTAATTGGTACAAGAGGAACACAATTCTTGCAAAATCTGGAAGAAATTTACCAAGGAAATTAGCAGAGCCAATGAAGGACTGCAATTTAGCAACACTACAAGGTGGAGCAGCATCATTGATTGCCTTTACATTTTTTTGTAGCTGTTATAGAAAATCCAAGGTATATAGTTTCATCCATCATGGAGTGAATTTTTTCTTTCTTAAGCTTAAGGCTTAATTTCTGTAATCGCTGAAGCACTCCATGTAGATTTTTCAAGTGGATTTCATCTGTTTCCCCTGTAATTAGTATGTCATCAATGTAGACACAACATCCGGGCAAATCCCTAAGAGCATTCTCAATTTTTCGATGGAAAATAGAGACTGCGCTGTTGATACCGTATGTAAGACGCTTGTACTGGTTTATAGTATTTTTATTCTTCCACCTGACAAACGGCCCAATAGTTTTCGAGGGTAGGAACAGGATATTGTTCAAGAATAGAAAACTTATTTATAGTGACAAAGTAATCACCACAAATTCTCATTCCACAATCAGGTTTCACCACAGGGACTGTCGGAGAGGCCCAATTTGAATGGTCAACCTTCTCAATAATTTTATCTGCCTCCAGCTTTGCTAATGCTACTTCATACTTACTTCGAACAGCAAAGGGTACTACTCTGGGTTTAACAAACACAGGGTTATCATCATTTACTTTCAAAGACACTTGGACATCCTTGAGTTTCCCTACTGTACTATTGTCAAATAGTTTTCGGTAATACTGAATAATCTCATCTGCAGTAGTAGACACCACACTGAATATATTATGCCAGGGTAAAGTAAACTTGCTCATCATGTCCCTTCCTAATAAAGAGGGTCCGTCAACAACTCTGATTATAAAATCATGCACTTGATCCCCCCCTCTAACACACATCTCTTTCTCTTCAAATCATTTTATGGTGTCTCCAGTGTAGCTTTTAAGTAATACAGAAGCAGGTTTAAGGGTACTTGTACTGTCCCCTAACCTCTTAAAATCAACTGAATTAAACAGTGTCACAGCACTGCCAGTGTCTATTTCCATAACAACATCCTTGTTTTCAATAGTAGCAGTGAATTTGTAGAAAGGGTAATTTGTGGATGAGTTAACATCTCGCAAGTAAACAGTATGAGCACTAAAAATATCCTCATCAATTTCAGTAGTTGGTGTTGTTGTAACAAGATTTGTCTGGGAGTTAGAACCACTTTCTCTCTTTTAAAAAAAACATTAGCTAAGTGTTCTGTCTTATGAAAATGATTACAAATAGAATGGGTGTGGCTACATTTATCAGCTAGGTGCAGAGTTGGATCACATCTATAGCATTTTCTTCCTACAGCATTGGATGTTACAGCAACTGCTTTGGTCTTATTTATAAAACCAGTTACAGCATGTACTTGTGGGTTTGTAGACTTATCAAGTTCAACATTGTAGTGTAGTTGTTTAGACTCTTTCTCTGCTAATTCGTCTGCCTGAGTAACTTTAAGAGCTTCTTCAAATGTCCTATCCTCCGATAGTATTTTTTTCTTTGTAGCTTGAATTCTCACTCCCCAAACAAATTGTTGATCTCTCAGAGCTCTAGTAAGATATGGTCCAAAATTACAGTGTATAGCTAGACGTTTTAGCTTATTTGCGTATTCATGTACACTTTCATTCTCACCTTGAACTGTGTGATGAAAACGGTAGGATTCTGCCACTTCACGTACTTTGGGTTTGTAATAACAATGTAGTATTTCTTTTAGCTCTACGTAGGTTTTATCTGTAGGTTTTTCTGGTAAACAGATGTCTTTCAAAACCTTATAGGCGGACTTTCCTATAACTGAGATTTTGCGGAAGCTACTTTTG
Source organism: Zoanthus pulchellus (assembly GCA_027575285.2). NCBI lineage: Eukaryota > Metazoa > Cnidaria > Anthozoa > Zoantharia > Zoanthidae > Zoanthus > Zoanthus pulchellus. The sequence goes on along the minus strand of JAOBRB020027595.1, from coordinate 6,308 downwards.
GCTGATCTGCTGCTTTCGTAGTAGTGTCGTTGGCATCTGAGGCCACAGTATCGATGTTGATTACGAGTAAATAGGAGTCGAGTCTCTCACTGTAGTTAGCGAATTCTTCACCATCAAAAACTTTTATTGCGGCGATTTGTAACTTTGCCATTTTCTACACTTAAATAACATGTTTTTTTTGTTTTTTTATCTCGTCGCCAGTTGTAGAATAGTAATGAGTATGAACTTTCAGTCTCTCTCTTTATTCAACATAACGGGAAAACTAACTACTCACTAGTGCGCATACGCTAGCAAATGTAAATTAAACATGAATATATAACTAGCAAATGTGAACATAAATACGTAACAAAACTCTACTAAAGAAGGAAGATAAGCCTGGTGTAAAAAAATAAGGTGAGCTGGATTATTGATAGAAGAAAATTGCCTCAAAAGACAGGTGCACAGAGGTCAAAAGAAACGGGTGAAGACGAGGAGCAATATCTATTTAAAGCTATTGAAGAGATGTCGACTTCCCATGGAAGGCGAATGACACTGTAATTTACCATCACCTCAGAGTGAAATCAAAAGATATGCTTCTTACAGTGAACCGAAGAAGACTAATGAAAGGCAAGAGGCCCCTCAACGCCGTATCAACTGTGCTTGCTCGTGGAAAACCAAAACGGATATCAAGTATACAAGCAAGACAAAACCTAGGACAGTCGCTCATTTGCTGCAAAAAATCGCCAAATACAGAAGACAGAGCTCACCCATCACCAACGTGTTCATGTGAAAAACACAGTGGAACACTTCTGCTAAAATGGAGAAGATAGAAAAACATGTTCTTAAGAGCATGAACGACAAAGCCTATGTTTGTCCGGGTAAATCCGTGGGTTTTCGTAACGTAAAAATGGGAGGTATTTATCAGTCGTGTGTTTCAGAGGTAGCTAAAACACTTCCCAAATATGACTGGGTGGTCAAAGAGGTGTATATTACTCCTGCGACGCACAGAAGTTTCACCAAAGAACCAAGGGTAGTTGGTGAAAAACAAGCTTATAATGTGATGACTGAAAATGACAGTTTGAAGTAGGGAGTAGTGGGACAGTGTGGTCCTCGGAAGACTATGAAATACATTCAAAACAGGCCAGATTTATACGAAGTATCAGGTTCTGACTCCTCTTACTTTCTGTGCTATGATAAGAGATAAAGTTAACCACTTTATTGTGTCGACCACTGAGGAAGATATAATGTCAATCAGCAAAGATGCTTATTGTTCATTCCGCCTTTATGAAGCAAACCGTATAAATAATGCAATAGAGTATCTGGATTGAGATTGAGCTAAATGTGATGTTGCAAAGTTATCAGAGTGAACCTAAACAATGCACTAGAATTCAAGAGCTGATTTTCGCTGCTGTATTTTCATTGGACAGTGTTGTGAAAAGTGGGTACATTGGAGGTAAGCTTTGGGATGACTATGAGAGTGTCCTTCAGAAATTCCGAGAGATCCTATCAGTTATTGGAGACCTAAATTTACCGAAATGCAAGTCAAGAGTTTTAGAGCTAACGGATGCTGGCCCTGCTTGTAATAATAGTGCTGTGTAATACAGGATGGCGGAAACAATACTGCTTCATGATCTAGATCACGTTCTACGTGAGTACAGAGCAAGAGGTGATAGCAGTCAGAATGAGACTGAACGTACAAATGCCTCGATTGGTGACGCACTAGTTAATGGCGAAACTCTTCAATGGGAATTTCATAAGCGTTTTGATGGGATGAATGAGGAGGAGAACAAAACTTTATACGAAGCTCGAAGAATTTATTGAACTACACTGAACTGTACATCGAGTATCTAAAGGGGGATTATGAATCCAAGGAGAACTTGTGTGATTTCTGTAAAGTATGGAATGGCCCTGAAAGTGGGTGTGTGCCAAGACCATACCCAGATAGAGAAAAGCCAGGCTTCTACTACTTAGCTGCCCGAGTCACCCCTGTTAAGTATAACAACGAAGAAAATCGACCCAGTGACGACTTTCAGCCAGCGTAAACGTCTATCATCGTCAGATGAAATAAAGTGAAAGAGTTCTCAGCAAAGTATGTCGTGCCAGAGATTCTCATTAGAATTACATCCTGCATCTGGAACACTTAAAACTACTGAGAGAAAAGCAGCAAGAGAGGAAAAAGCTAACGAAGAAGCTCGTCAGAAAAAACTGTACAGTGATTACAATTGGAAGTGTTTGTATAAAAGTCGAAAGTTATCCACGCTGAGAGTATTAGAGCTCGACAAATACCTTGAGCACCACTCCTTGACAGAACGGGCCTCGAAAATGAAGAAGAAAGATAAAGTATCTTCAGTGGAAGCTCGTATTGCTTTGACGGCATTTGTCCAAAGTGAAGAAAGAAAGCCAGATCCAGATGAAGATTTTGAGGACGATGATGATTTTGTCGTCAATGAATTTGTACCTCACATGAAGAAGATAAACATACGAACTTGCTTTGTAAATGTATAGTCATAGAAGAAGGACGTTTTATGATTTGATGTGACAAATGCTACGAAAGGTTTCATGTTGAATATATTAACATGGCAAAGAGTGAAATGCAAGTTCACAAAGAAAACCCTGATTTGGAATTTATTTGCCCATTTTGTACAGTTACATAATTGTGAATTGAGAACTTGACTGGCATTAGTCATTCATCACATACTCCTGTTTGGACATTATTTCACTAGTTAACATACTGAGGATCAACGAAACTATATATATATATAAGTGATCTTATCACATGAAACACAATAGCTCTCACTCAGTCATTTTTTAATCTTGTTCAAGTTAATAAAAATATTTGAAATTAAGTGCCTTCTATCCCTTCCACAACCATTTCTTCTTCATCTTCAGATGAACTCTCCCCATCACCACTTTCGCCTCCTTCAAAGGCACATACTAATTTGTGGTTAAGTTCATCTGGAACAAGATTTAACAAAGTACATCTTGCTTTAAGGCTAAATATATCTAAAATGTTGACTAAATGTTTTATTTTAGATTTTGTAAGATGGAGGGATTCTTCTCTTTTAAGGACAATCTCGCAGTCTGCTATATAAGAACTATTAACTGTGTACTCATTGCTTGTCTCTTTGTTTCAGATCTGGATCAGTAACCTTCCAACATTCTTTTCAAAACGTTTCCTAATGGTCTTGATTTTTTTTATCATTCTTCTTTTTCTTTTTACTTATACAACTACTTGAGTGACTGCTGCGTTTTGTGGAGGTTCGAAAAACACGCTGGAAACGGTCTGCAGTTGTTTTGCATTCGTTTTCTGAATTTTCTATTTTTTCACACAATGACTGCAATTCTTCAATGTAGACTTTGTTGGAATCATGACTGAATAGCATCCTATCCTTTTTCAATTTTAGTCCTTTTTTATCGAATAAATCATCATGCTGTCTTATTTCCTTGACCAAGCGTTGTACTTCCAGTTAAGTTATAACAATAGTTTGGTACTGATTGAGTATTAAAATTGTTGCGTTTTGACGAATATAATAATGAGAAAACTCACTTTTTGAACTTACTGTATCTCGCACTTGAAGCTTCCTTATATTGTTGCTTGATTTCCTGTTGTTTTTGCGGCTCTTGATTTTGTAAAATGGCAGCAGCGAGCTTATCGTAGTCAATAGCTGTACTTACATGCTCTGCCATCTTGGAAACAAAAAGGTCCTGGAACTAATGAACACAGGTAACCGAAGCACTAAACACAGGTATCCCAAGCTTTCTTAGATGCTCTTATTATATATTTTTTTCTTTTTCTCTTTTTTTTTTTACTCGGGCTACCTGCCGAGTCTAGGTTTGCCTTTCCAATCTATCGATCTATATCGTCGTTGTCGAAATCGTGTAAGCCCACGTTGAACAAGTTTATTAATTACTTTTCAGTGCTAGATACTGATATACATAATTCGAGTTTGTTATTGGTATGTGGTACACTTTCTTGTAGCTTTAAACTCCGATATCATTTTAGACTTTTACGGCAACTCGGTGAGTAATAGGAGACATAACAGTTCTTAGATCAAGTAGCGAAATTGTTCAGTGTAGTACAGACTTCTTGCATCCGTTGTTTTGTGTGACACTTTTTTACTTTTAGCGGCAGTGCATCATAAATGATTGTCAAGTGTTTGCAAATTATTCAATTTTGATTAACTTTTTGCATACAGTTTAAAAATTACTTGAAAACAGTCTTTCTTTTTCCCAACTAACTAATCAAAAATATTCAGTGTGCATTCCCGAAGAAAGGACTTTTTGCCTTTTAGATGGACAAAATTCCACATTTTAATTTTTTAAATTTTAATAAATGCAGTACTTAATTGTTTAGAAATGTAAGCATTGATAGGAAACCAGGTGCTTTCAATTAAAATTTTTGAAACGCATGTAAACAAAGTTAATTTTTATGGTGTTGCAAATGCTCATTTTTAATGACGTTTAAATAAAATCTTAACTATTCAATTGTTGACTTTTTTTAAACAAATTTAACATGTACAATACTGAGGACAATTGGGAAACTGGCAGATCTCTAAAGAAACATACTAGACAAACTAATAGATTAGATTTATTTGTTTAGGCATTTTTAAAAGTGATTGTTTACATTTCTGAAGTTCTTAGCTAATAAAACAAAATTTGTAGAGGGAAACAAATTAGAAAACATTCATTCAGCCCAAGGACAGATAAAAAGTACCAGTACATACATACTTGTGCAAACCTTTATGTTTGCAATTTGCTAAGCAATATTTTATTGGTTTTAAAAATAACCTCTTTTATTTAAGAGGACTATTTGAATAGTTTTTAATAGCTTGCCAATAATAGGGCTCTCTAACTGTGTCGCAATTTAAACATTGCCATGGTTTTCTATATGTGAAATGAGATTTTGATTAGAAATAAAGATTTTAAAATTTCTACAATTTTTTCGTGGCTGCTCATATTAGTTTTCATTCAGCTGAAGCTCAACAAACTCCTGAGCTATGATAATCATATTTACAGATCAGTTTGTGTTCTTAATGTTAAACCAAGAGAACATGAAGTCTTTTTAAATAGCCTGTAATGTGGCTAAGTGTACATAAAAAACTTAACAGCATAAAGGTTTTCAATTTCTATCTGCAGTGAATTAAGCATGATAATAAGATTTTATTTTGTGCACTTATTGTTGAAACAATAAACGACTAGCCGGCAATTATCGCCGGTCACCGGAGCTAACCTGGATCTCTGCATGTCACACTAGGTAGCCCGAGTAAACGCCAATATAGGCATCTAGTTACTTTTTATTTGAGGACTGGTACATTTTACCAACGTTCTAAATAAAGCTTAAACGATAATTTAAACTGTACCCCCCCCATTTCAAGTAATACTCAAAAGATATACCCCTCACATTTAGGGACTTTTTAGAGTCATACACCCCAAAAAAACACCCCCCATCCCCTGCGACGTAATAAACGCCTTTCAAAACATCTCCATATATTTTATCCAAACTCACATCTGTATCGCTTAAAGTCCATAAATACTTGCGGGACGAACTCAAAGTATAAATATTTACGATTCGCTCTTTGAATTACAAAACAAAATACTGCATTGCAAAAGAACAGTAGCTTTCTAGCACGCAATGACGTCAAAAAGTGAAGCCGCTGACAGAACCGCGTCTGCACGGGAGAGAACAACAGGGCATCGAAATTTGCATCTTTAACCGGTTACAGTATATCACCTCCGTTGTTTACAATTGAACCAAAATATTTTGTGGACAGCTAAATGAAGGTAAGAGTTTTTATTTAAACCCAAGTTGTTTTTTCCCTGGAGTTCCCCTTTAACAAAAAGTATCACATGCTTTGGTATATTTCTTGATCGACTGAACAATCTCTGAAAGCATTGTGGAAGAAACAGTTCCTTGATACCAGTATCACTTCAGTGACATTCTTGTACATGTATGAAATTAAAATGCAAAATGCAAACAAATCTACATACAGTTTCTTTATACTTGTGGTTCTTCAATAAAATTGGTAGATGAAGTTACTTGTGTATGATTTAAGGTTGAGTACTGTTAGTTGACTGCATGATGTTACTTTGTTGCAATGTTATGTGAAGTAACAGGTCCATGATTTAAGATTGAGTACAGGTGGTTGTGATTGATGTTACTTTTTTGCCATCTGTGTAGGTGATTGCTATTTTCTCTAAGAAAAGACGTTTTTCTTCTATGTCATTTGTGTCTATGACATCAGGATCATAAGGTGTAAGGGTCTTTCATCCATATACCGTAAATTTCTGTCCATAAACACGAGACAGCTTTGCTGATTTCCTAACTCATG
>JAOBRB020027483.1:0-25744 GCA_027575285.2 Zoanthus pulchellus | reverse complement strand
CTATAACAAATAGCCTACTAGTAGCTCAACCAATCAGAACGCAGCATTGATAATAGCCTACTAGTTGGATTTTACTACACAGTACACTTTAGCTAAATCCTTTACAGCCTAGTGGCCGATGGAGCCAGTGCTTTTCTCTGGTTTCTGCAGTTTTAAGAGGATGGGAGTCTATTCATATTCCATTTTAGATATTTTTTCATTCTTTTTTTGTTTCTAAATCGCTGCTGAGTTCTTATCACAAGGCCCTGGCATTTTCTTTAATTTGGCTATCTCTACTGAAGATGATTATCTTTGCAATAAATTATTTATACGTTCGGAGGTTTTATTGGCTAGAAACACTTTTCCAGCCCCTCAATAATTAAGAGCTCGCTCCAAATAATGAGACTCCCGTTCTGTTTGGCATACAAGACAAACACATCAAAATTGCTAAGAATCAGGCGCATTAATAGATCATTTCGGGTTTAATTAATAGATTAAGAGATCATTTCTGTTTCAATGTGAGTCTAAGTTCGAAGCCATTCTTACGAAAATAATTTCGATTGGCATGAAAAGGAAACTGAATGCGGAGCTTATTTTCATATATGAGAGGTTTCACACTTAGAATCGTTTTAAATAAGAAGCACAATAGAACTCGGAAATCGCCAATTATGTATACCTGTGGTTTATGTACACACACACACACACACACACGCACACACACACTTACGTATACTCACATGTGGTATCCCTCCCTGATTTCTTGAGATATCTTAACATTGCACTCATACTCCATTTAGTACCGTAGTCTTCCACATCCGGATCAAGACATCTGCAATCGTTGATCAGACAACAAAGATTTTAAAAATATCAGAAATCCATCAGTTAGTAAAATCTACAAAAAGGAGAAGTGTCTTGATAAATCAGAATATTAAAAATATTTTTAAATTATGTATCCAATCCTGCAGAAGTCGGAATTTCTAGAAACTTCATTAGGTACGAGTCACTTTTTTTTAAAAAACACAAAACTTGATTATTTTTGTAAAAAATCGACCGATATCAAAATATCGACCCTTGCTCAACGTAGAGCCTCCAGTAGCTCAGTTGGTAGAGCATCCGACTAGAACACAGAGGTTCCTGGGTCCTAATTCCCTCTGGAGCTCGCATTTTTTTCAATTTCTTCTTCTCATTAATATCATGTAATTGTTTCACGTTAATATACTAACTTTGGAGGTTGGTTGACCGCATCTTGATATGCATTAATGTGACAGTGCAAAGCTGTTAGTGAGTTCATGTGCGTCAGTCATTGCTTGGGTGTGTGGCCGTGTGTTGCGGTTCCACTCTAGACCCAAAATGTCGACTTTTGCTCACCAAAGAGTCTCTAGTAACTCATTTGGTAGAGCATCCGACTAGAACAGTTACACGGAGGGTCATGGGTACAAATCCCATCTGGGGCTCGGATTTTTTCAGAGTTTCTCCTTGTCATTAATATCATGATTATTTATGTATGCTAAATTACATTACATTTCAGAGTTTCTCCTTGTCATTAATATCATAATTATTTATGTATGCTAAATTACATTACATTAAATTACAAGGAAAAGCAAATATTAAATGTAGGGTTCGAATCCCGCCAAGGGCTTATATTTGATATTTTTCTTTTAATTCTTTCAATATATATCTACACACCGAACGCATTACAAATACATTTGTCAACAAAAAATACTATATATGCGTACCGAAAATTACGGTGTTCAACTTACCAATAGAGAAAAAAATCGCCCTGGGAACCCCTACAGTTACCATCTATATAACATTGTCCGGCTGCGTTGCCAGCGTGGTTGGTCCTTGTGGTGTAGTGGTTAACACGTTGGACTAGTAAACCGAAGATGTGGGGTTCGAATCCCGCCAAGGGCTTATATTTGATATTTTTCTCTTAATTCTCTCTAGATATATCTACACACCGAACGCATTACAATTACATTTGTCAACAAATATTAAATTACCTCACAAAATCGGCACTCTTCTTGTTCACGCTGTAATTTGTGAGATGCATACAGGAATTTTTGATGAATTTGCCACTCTTGTTATACTTCACTGTTGCGAATCTGATTTATGATGTACAAAACGTTAGTTACTTGAGATAATCTTTTTCCAACTGTAGAGCAAAAGCATAACACTCGATACTGACATGACTTGAAAGTTCAAGTTCTAAATTGGAGCTACAGGAATAGGCAGAAGATTCACGTTGTTAGCAGGCATTAACTGCGCCGTAACGTTAATCTGGCTCTCCTTTGAGTCTCTAAAGAAACACGACACATTAAATGCTAAGGCAATAGAAAATGAAATTTTAGTATGGGATAAACTAACAAACTATTGGGTATTGTTCACTAATATCAGTTTAGTATGGGATAAACCAACAAACTATTGGGTATTGTTCACTAATATCAGTTTAGTATGGGATAAACTAACAAACTATTGGGTATTGTTCACTAATATCAGTTTAGTATGGGATAAACCAACAAACTATTGGGTATTGTTCACTTATATCAGTTTATCTAATTATGCACCACTCACTTTATTTTATCGCACAAAAAGACAAAAACGTTTACACAATATCTTGGAATCTAGGAGTCTTCCGAAAGAAGCACACAGTTTTACGTCAAAGACAAAACAATATCAAGTAATTTATCTTACAGTAGCTGCAGCTGGTATATAGTAATGCTTTGTCTAGTTCTTAAAACATGTACTGTATCAAATCAATGCACCCTTCATTAATGAATTCCTTTGAACACTAAAACAATTAACATCATCCTAAACAGCACCAGAATCAGCCTACCTTTTTCCAGGACTTATATTCATGTAAAAGTATCATTCTACCTTTTAAAAGGCATTACGTCCATGCAAGAGTATCAATCTACACTTTTTCTCAGGCATTATATCCATTATGTGATCAACCTACCTTCAACCAGGCATTACGTCCTTGTAACATTACCAGTCTACCATCTCTCAGGAATTACATCCATGTAACAGTATATCACTCTATCTTTCATCAGGCATTACGTTCATGTAACAGTATTTGTCTACCTTTTCTCGGATATACCCAAATTTCCCAGAAATACAGCTGTACTAGTCAGTTTTTGATATTAAAATTGAAGCAATACAAAACAATAAAAATTAAAGTATGCACGGTTAAGTTGTGAAAATACTCGACTGTATCTGGGTCTTCACTCAGTCTGATCTGGTCTCGGATTCTCTTAAAAGTTCGCTCCGGTTTTCACAAGGCTGTAAAGGCACGGACAACATTAATTGAACTTGTGTTAACTTGGGAATCAAACGGTACCTGGTAAGCCCTTCCTCATACAGGTAAATCCTAAGTGGGTCAAAACTTGTAACAGCAATGTACAGTCTCAAATCAAGCTTGAAGCCTTAAATAAAACACAAAATACCTCAAAAACAACATAAAACGTCTAATTCAATTGGAAGTAAAATGAGTGCAAGTCCAATACAAGAAACGCTTTGGTTAATGGATGTAGAGATGTAAAAACCTTTTGGATTATATGTTCCTGTTATGAATCGAGGAAAAATGGCACTAATCCATTTAAAGTTATCATGCTTAGCTGAATAATGGACTTCACTAGATAAAGTTCAATACATTAGCGAAACTACATTTTATAGAGTCATTATCAATCATAAACTGGTCCACAATTAACCTAGCATATATAAGCAGAAATGGATGCTATAGCAACACAAAAGAAAAGAACAGAAAATATCAGAGACAATTATAGCGAGACAATGTCACGCAAACAGTTGCAACATTCTCGAGGCTTTTAGACTTTGTTGATGACTGGAGAATAACGTTTTATAAGAAAAGCTTCTAAAAATGACAATTGTGACCAGTTTTTACTAGAATTAACAATAGTGTTTTTAGAGAGAACAGCGTTTTTAACGTGTTTTTTGTATCAATTATACAAGATGCACCAGAAAACAGGACACCAAAAATGCTAATGTAATCATGAAAACTAAAAGTGCTGGACGATCGGTTGATCTTCTCGTATTCCGTGTTCTAAAAATCGTGTTATAATAATAACGATCAGCGTTGATCTCCGGTTTCTGTAAAGTTATGCAGATAAAAGTCGTTGACTTCCCCTCAGTGAACGGGACACTAATCCATAACAGGTTAGCTCCCAGCAGACGCTGGTACTCATAACTAACTTGGACGGATAGAAATCTAAGTTGGCTTAAGTTGAAAAGAAGGTCACACAAAATGTTCAGATCTTGGCTAACTGACTTCTAAGTGTTCACTAAATGTAAAAACTTGAATGTGTTCTTTTTGCTAATGCATTATCTAGTGCTTACCATCAATAAGCAGCGGATTGTTTAAATATTTGCATACCAATAGGTTTTCATCCAAAGGAATCTGATTTGGCTGTGGAGAGAGAATAATTACTCTACACATTCATAATTATTTCGCTAACACTATTTTGGTAATTATTTGGCATTTTGAGTAATTTCTTTTTATCTTGCAAAATTCATTCAAAAACAACCATAAGACCCCATAAAAGAGATCAAATTATCATCCCCGTCTGCGTCTGAATTTTCGTTCGCGTCGGATTTTTTTTTACTTGATTCCATTTAAAACAAAAAAAAAATTGGATGTGTTTCTGTTATGGTGATAAAATGTATGTGTGACTCGAAAACACAATTATTTTCCGACTCTTTGGGTTAATATTCAGCACCTAGAGACCTTCAAATGAACTATACGCGTTTGGTCATGGGTCTAGACCGTCACAGACGTACAGTAGACATTTTGCTACGGAAAGACAAGGACAGACAAAAGAAAGAAACTATAAATATGAAAAAACCCGCTCGTCCGCATGGCATTTTTCAACTGGATGGGACAATAAACTAATTGTTTTTATGGGGCCTAACAAGTTGCTTTTCATAAAAGTAAGCAGAATATCTAATATAACACTTGACAACCTAAGTAAGAGTTAAACTAAAAGAATCCAAACAATTATAACTAGAAGTTACCAATCAAATGTTTATAAACATAAACTCAACATGATGTCGCAATAAAAGAAACTATCGTTAACTGGCCACGTCGGGCAATTTATTGTGTGTCAACATCGACTAAAGGACTCGATCTGGCAGATAATTCAGAGAAATCGTCTCTGCTTTCAAGAACATGAAATCTCCTTCGATTAAAACACGATCGATCTACGGTTTCTGTTGTCCACGTTGAAAATATCATACAAATTTGCACATTAAGAAAGCTGAAAGTCTCAGAGTCCAAAAGAAAGAAGTAGGCGAAGCTTTGATGTATAAACCCCAAATTTCTGACAGTTTATGGTAAGTGCCAAATGTTGCAAATCCGATCGTCAATTGCGATGAGCAAACATCTTTAAGAGGCATAAACACTAATTAAACCGAAAATTTAAGCCGCCAACACTACCTTGCTCACAGCAACAGCTAGTTCTAAAATATAATCAACGACAACAAAACCAGAAAGAGAAAAGAAATATTGAATGTTGAGTGCACCATTTAACTGAGTATGATTGTGCAAACGTTGATTGGCACAAGTGACGGATCAACCAATTGCATCACATTAACACACCAATTTCGTCTTTTTACACCCTTTAACAAATTTTAATCCCAGTTTAGCTTTTTTACAATATTAATGATTGTAAATAAGATGTAAATTATGCATATATGTCTTTTCGCTTTTTTTACATTATAAAATATGTGAAAAAACTCACATGATTCACAAGGTAAATGCCTCTTCCCCTGGACAAAGCCACAGGTTTGACAATCCATGGTCCTCTATCTTTCATAAAATGAGCTGCAACGATACGTTCGTAATAATTTCAAAAGGACATAACAAAATTTGGTTGTTTTAAAGCTTCAAAATCAGGTATATACATCTTACACAAGCTAGTATACAAAGAACGTAAACAAATTTAAGTGTTACAACAGGTGGGAACTTGCAAAGCAGATCTTCTTCTTCAAGCTACAGTAGTCTGCAATTTAAGCAACTCCAGAAGAAAAGCTTACTGTAAAAACACTTCAGGGTTCAATGGGATCAGGTCTGTGAGTGGCTGTTTTAAAAAAAATCTGAAATTCAATAATGTGTATGAAAAAGCACGCACGGCGAGCAGCTTGCCGCGAAGCGCTAACGGGTGGGGTCCAGGGGCAACGCCCCGACGGGGGTCCAGGGGACAGCGCCCCTGGAAGCTCCAGGGTTTTAGCATTTTAAAAGTGCCTAAAAATCGGAAATTCACATTTGGGATATTTTGAAAAAATCGGAATTCCGATAAAAATCGAAAATTTCACAGGCCTGTGGGATTCAACTCCAAACCTCTGCGGTACCATTGCAGCACTCTTTCCAAATGAGAACTTCCTTGTGAAGCCAAAATTGGTAAAGCAAGCCATTTTTATTACAGGGCTCATCAATGCCACTCTGAAATGACGTTATGACCGATTGTCACAGTTATAAGAACTATTTAAGTATGGCAGTAAAATACTGTACAAGCCTAAAAAAGAACTGAAACTTCATCTGATGTTGATCCCAAGACCTTATTAATACCAATTTTATCAAAGCTTTTAGTAACTGAACTATGAAACAACAGCTGCCAGGCCCATTTTGAAGTTAGATTTTTATCGGTGCGTGCCAAAAAAATTAAAACTAGTCAAGCATAGTTGCGCCTAGAAATGAATGATCAAGTATTATTAGGGTAGGATCGCATTAGACAATCACTGTCTGAATCTGTTACTTTCAAACAGTGAAGCATCCTTTTCTAAATTATAAATACTGAATTGATGTTCCACTTGTTTTTGTTATGCATGTGAAGTTATATAGGTGCTACTGAAGTACAAACTGCTTCTGTAATTATGGTGTAAAACTACCTTTAATAACTGTCAACTCTGAGCCCATAATGAAGTTTATGACCCTAAAAACTGAAACTAGTTACTTATAAAGTGTACCTCGAAAACATTGTAAAATTGAGCTCTGACTTGGAGTTTGTTTATGAAATTACTACCGAAACGCAATAACTAAAATGCTCAGTATAGTACTTACAACTGTTTTGTTGTATCACCTGAGGATCGTTTATGAGCTTCTGTAGTTTACGAAAAGGGACCTTATGCAACGATAACGGCAACGCTGATGACGGCGAGAGGGAACAACAGAAAATACAATAACTGCACGTTGGAATGTACCGAGAGGTGCATGTAGACGGAGTTGTCGGTAAAATTAGAATATGAAAGACCATATTTAGAGTTGTCGAGACTAATAGGACGTAACATCAAAAACTTTCTGTATAAATTTGTTTGGCTTCACAGGAAACATTTAATTGTTTTTCTATTCTCAAAGCGTAAAGAAAAGAAACAAAACCTCAAATGACCCGAAGGAAGAAAAAGAGTAATTCAAAAAAGGTTATTTTTCGGAGCCGTCGTCGTTCACTTTCCCATCCTGGTTGCGTAAGGTCCCTAATAATTATTATGTTACAACTGTATAATCACTGTATTTCTTTTGTTTTAAAATTTAAGTTTTCCCTTTTACTAAAATCTTCGACTTTATTATAATCTGGCAGCAATCAAAGTTCTTAAACTTTAAAATTAATCTTCAGTAAATGTTGTAAGCATAATTTTATTTTAGATTCATCTTACCACAAAGCTCATGAAATTCTCCTGGAAGTACATAACTGTCAGGAATGAAGTCAAAGTGTCTCCTTCCCTGTGAAAAAAACAGTAAGTGCAATGATCAATTTTGTATGTCAAGTCACAATAATATGATGAATCAGATACTCTACTTACTAGTTATGCTATGAATGCAGTTCCAAACTGAAATTTCTATTTCTAGATTAATCAGGAGTACGTTTTCTCAAGAGCCCACATGCCTTAATAAGATTAGTTTTTAAACTATAAACTACAACAACTAAAGAAAAACTAATGCATACTTAATTAGTTTCCCCATGGAACATACATACTTTTATTAAAGGAGCCTGAAAGATTTTTGGGGTCTGAAATTTTGGCAAAAAAGAAATGTTTTGGGTTTTATGAAAAACACAGAAATCTTTTCAGATAATAATACAATTTGCCAATTTGGAAGGGTTGAAGAAGGAGGATGCAATGAATCAAACGAGATGGAGAGTGGGAGTTGGAGTTGGAGAGATTACTGCCAGAGTGGGGTAAATCCGGCTACCCCCATTTACGAGGATAAACCCCAATCAAAATTGAATTGATCGATTGAAGGGGATGGAGAAGGGGGGGGGGATAAAGATGCTAAGATAAGTAGGGACTGCTTTAGGTAGAAAAAGTATGAAGTTACACATTCCAGATGGAATGAACTACAATGTCAATTGATATTGTTTGTGAGCCTTTCAGCAGCATCGTAACTTATCAATAGTTTCCTGACCAGGACCTGTCATTGCAAAATATTGTAAGTGACAGGCAGAGAACTTTGTCCTAAAATTAATTACAGAAGCCACAGGACACACATACATACAGGACACCCACAGCACAAAGGGTAAGGTGAAGAATATTTCACTTGCACTCAATAGGTTATCTCAAGCATCCTCACAAAACTCAGTCTACCTTTGAGTGTTGCATTCTCTGAATGTTCTTGTACAGCCTGTCTTTTCGAGTCAATTCATAGGACCTGAAGAAATTTATAATAATTATCATATCAATATAAGATATTATCATGATGATTATAATGATTATTATTATCATGATAATGATGATGATTATTATAATTATTATTATTATTATTATTATTATTATTATTATTATTATACACTTAGAGCATATAATGAACAATACTTCTACAATGTAATATAAACACAGAAGTACTGCTTATATGCCGTAAGTACAGTATATTATAATATCAATAATTAAATAATAATAACTTGATGTACAGTAACTCTCCTATTGGGGCTTTTCAGTTTCATCCCCCTCTTCTACATTTAATAATCCCAACAAAGCACAGTGAATTGTTCCTGGGATCACCAAGAACAAAATAATTTATTAGTCTGAGTCAGGGATTTAAACCCACACAGGTTTTCTCTGCCCTAAAAGATCACATACTCCACACAACTCCACCACAAATCATAGCAACCTTTATTATAATTATTAATTTTATATTGACATTATTCTGATTCTGTTAGCTTTTAATGTTCATTATTTTCCCAAAACCTTAACAATTTCATTTCTGTTGAGTTGCAGAACAAAATCTTACGCAAAAGAGTACCTGGGGAAATGGTTGATTTTTTGAAACTCATGCATTCCTCTCAATGTATAGGGCTTCAAATGTGAGCCAGTCCACATCAAATTGAAGTCTGAACTGTTTGGGTGAACCTGTAAGAGATCAATATAAACACACTGTAATTATACATAATATAAATTAATTCATACATACTGTAGTACTGGTAATCACCCCCTTTCAACTACTGACAAAAGCCACATTGTACTACGTGCTATTTAATAAGCAAATCTTAATTAAAAATATTGTTTGTGTATTTAAGTTTGGTTTCCTTTTAGAGATTTACTGTATGAATATTCTCTAAGCTAAATCCTTTCGAGCCTAGTGGCTCATAATATTCTCTAAAGGGAAACAAAATTTAAAATGCAGACTCTCTAACGAGCCAATACACAATTATAGTGAATGATCTTAAATGTATTTTGAGTTGAATGGCTGCATGATCACATGTATTGTTCGTATTGATATGCTAGTGACATCCTTGAATCAAGTCTCAATATGAAGTGGACTTGAACTGCTGATTGTATGTATTACACTAGTTACATCCACAGATTACACTCTGTTGCAAATAGGAGACATCTCACCTTCCTCGCAACAATTAAACTTATTGCTGTGATTTCTTAGGTATCCTAGCCCAAGTTACATACCTCAGAGGACTAGGGAAAAAGAAGAAGAAGTGCAGCCATTCTTGGATAAAAAATAGCTTAAGATATTAAACTGGCGACAAGCTTTGGCTGTTTTTGGTAATGTTAGCCTGTTTAACGAGGCAGGTGAGCTTTTCAAAGATTATTGTGACAGATTGGAGGCATTTATGAAGATAAATGAGGTCAATGTGGAGAGTCAACTGATTTTGTTTCTGGCCACCATATGCATGGGGTCTTCAACATACAAGACTCTCAAGAATTTATGTAATCCTTCCTTGCCTGGAGTTAAGTCTTATGAAGAATTAAAGAAAATTGTAATGGATCATTTTGATCCTAAATCTATAATCACTGCTGAACACTATCAATTTTGGAATGCCACTCAAAATGCCAACAAGTCGGTGGTGGATTTCAATGTGAGATTAAAAAAGATTGGAATGAACTCAGAAAAATCTTCTTACCAAGAAGGTACGTCTTACATTTGAAAAAGCAAAGTTGAAGTGTGTGTCTGATGAGCTGGCAATGTCTCACATGCAGACAATGAGAAAAGACCACGAGGAATCTCCTAATGTAGGATCAGCACAAATTAATGAAGTGTACAAGGTGAAGGTCTTCTGTAAGTGTTGTGGTTTGAATCACTCATGGAATAAATGTATATTGAAACAATTAACATGCCAAGCTTGTAAACGAGAAGGACATTTGCATAGAGTGTGTCCCAAGTTGTCCAAAGATAAAAGAAATTAACTTAAGCAAGCCAACTTGGTAAATTGCTTGAATACTGAGAGAGGTCTGATAGCTTCCAGGAGGCTAAGTTTTGGTGTAAAAACTACACCAGGCCTTTTTCAGTCGTGCATGGTTAAGGTTTTGGCTAGGCTTAAGAATGTGTTTTGCTATATTGACAACATTCTTATTGTTATCAACAGTTTGGAACAACACACCCATGTGTTGTCTAAAGTCTTTGAGTGGCTTGAGCAGTTTAACATGAAACTGAACCCCAACAAGTGTGAGTTCTACAAAGATGAGGTAAAATATTTAGGTCATCGTCTTCATGCAGAGGGCACCCATCCACTTCTAGGTAAGGTTGAAGCTATTCAGAAGGCACTCAGGCCAGAGATTGTATCTGAATTGAGGTCTTTTTGGGGGTTGGTCAATTTCTATAGGAAGTGTGTCCCTAATTTGGCCTCAATGCCCAACTAAATCATACTTCTAGTTGGATGTGGTCTGAACGATGTGAAACAGCTTTTCCCAAGGCTAAGGAAATTTTATGAAGTGACCTGGTTTTAGTCCAATTCGATCCCTCAAAGTCATTATGCTAGTCCTTATGGAATCAGGGCTGTTCTAAGCCATCGACTTGATGATGGATATGAGCATCCTATTGCTTTTGCTTCTCGCACCCTTAGTGCTGCTGAGCATAATAATTATGCCCAGATTGAAAGGGAGGGATTAGCCATCATATTTGGTCTTAAAAAATTCCATTTGTACCCTTTTTTGTATACAGTTTACTTTAATTGGTCCTGCATCAGGTATCCCATCTCTAGCTGCTGCTCAGATGCAGCAGTGGATGCCAGAAAAAAACTCAGTATGGATCCTCTGCTGAGAATGCCAATACAGACTTTCTCAGCCGTCTTCCTGTTGGGGATCCTAGCTAGGCTGATCCTGATGAGAACTATGTATTTCGCACCATATGCGATACCCTACCGGTAGCAGCATCCGACATAGCAAGGCTCACTTCTTCAGTAGTCTATGAAAATATTTTGTCAGGTTGGCCATATCACTGCGGCGAGCCAACATACCAGCCCTATTTCCTATATCGGCATGAACTAACGGTAGAAGATGGGTGTATTCTGTGGGGCAGAAGGGTGGTCATTCCATGTGGGCTACAACACCACATGCTATCTGAGCTCCATCAATGTCAGTCTGGAATGTCAAGGATGAGGGCATTGGCCAGGTTATTTGTGTGGTGGCCCTGGCTTGACCAAGATATTGAAAACCTGGTGGTCTCTTGCTCCACCTGTTCTGCAGGCTGCCCAGAGATCACCTAATTAAGCCAGTGCCCATGTTGTTGTGGCCATGAGCCCTGGCAACAAATACATGTAGACTACTGTGAGATTAAGGGCCAACACTTATTGCTAGTGGTGGACAGCCATTCTTAATGCTTGGAGGTATTCTCTATGTCTTCTACTACTGCTTCTGCCACTGTAACAACCCTCAGATGTCTCTTTGCTAGATTTTGGCTGCCTGATCAGGTTGATACTGAAAATGGCCCCTCAGTTTATAGCTGGTGTATTAAAGGAATTCTTAAAGGCAAACATGATTCAACACACTTGTTAAGCCTAGCCTCCACAAGAAAATTGTGAAGGAAC
This sequence comes from Zoanthus pulchellus, assembly GCA_027575285.2. Lineage (NCBI taxonomy): Eukaryota > Metazoa > Cnidaria > Anthozoa > Zoantharia > Zoanthidae > Zoanthus > Zoanthus pulchellus. Next base: position 13,505 of record JAOBRB020027483.1, on the reverse strand, counting down.
AGATTGCATCCAAATCTTTTCACGATGGTTCCCATCCTCATTTTAGGTCATATGACATGTACCAAAATGTGCAGGTACAAAATATGCGAGGAGGTAGGGGAAAATGGATTTCGGGTACAGTGGTAGATATCAAGGGTCCAAATTCATATATAGTTAGAGTTCAAGGCAACAGACACTGGTTTGTTCATGCAGATCACATGATGCATGATGATAGTAGTCCCAGACAAGTAACTGATTCAAATGATCAGTACCCTGGGCCAATATCTAATGACGATATGGAAGGGAGTGACAGCTGTTCAACACCTTCAACTCCTGAGAGGACTCCACCATCTGTGCCTGACTTAGCAAGCCCTGGGGTTAATCAGAGTGACAAGACACTAGATCACTCTCCTGACCTGTCCTCAACTGTGGGAGATAGCACAGCTGACCCTACTGTTCCTATAACTCGGACCACTAGGTTGGGAAGGCTGATAAAGCCCCATACCAGACGTAATTTCTTAACTTTGAAGTTTTAGGACTTGTGCTTTGTGTTGCAGTTTCGTTCATTTACAATGAGAAGGAAGAAAAGTGATATCTGAAGTAACCTAAGTTATACCTGGGGATAGAGGAGAGAAGTGTGGCCATTGTTGGATAAAAGTTTAAGATATTAAAATTGCTTTTAAACTGACAGTACTTTAATCTACGTAAGACTTGGATGTAATTAATGTCAACTAAGAATCAATGTACTTGTCCATTATCCTGCCCAGTATTTCATCTGAAGGTGGATAATCTATAAACCAAGCAACTGTAGAAGATTATTAAAACTGATGGCAAAAGTACTTTGAATTTAAACTGTTTAAGGTTAAGCAATCATTTCAAACAACTAATTTTCCAGAATTTCAACATTATTCTAACGCTTAAACTTTATTACATTTCCAGGTTGAATTAGCTTGAAAATATACAGTAGTTGAAAAATAGAAGCTGCTAGCTGTAATTGGGTTGAGAAATTTTAAAATATTTTATTTATTATAATGTTATTTATTATAATGTACCTCTCTAAAGCCATGAACACTCAGGAGATTTCTTACAAGTTTACATTCTGTCTTGACAAACTTGAAAGCAAGATGGTACTTGGCTAATAAAAAACAGATGTCAAGAAGAAATTACAAACTTGAAATAACAAGACGCTCTGGAATTGTTCCCTGGGCTCAACCCAGGGTTTGTATTAGAACCCAGTTCCAGGGTATTAACACGTGGACCCTTCTACTTTAAACACAGTACCCAGCTACTGTTAAATTATATATTTTTTTAAAAATCATTAAAAAATATAAACTTTTTAAACCTTTTTTCTGCACTTATTTATCAACTACTTGTGTCTAGGTTGTGAAGCATGCCCTTAGGATCGATTCCTGGGCTCCACATGTGGGCTGAGAGGGTTTTTCTCCAGTATTTTTTGCTCTGCAAAGTTGACTTTCATGCAAAGATCTGAGCCGTAAACCGATTAAACATTAGCCTCTGGCAAATGACATCACTAACAGTAAATAAAGTGATGTAAATTTATTTGACCCTTTCCCATCCATTAAGTTTTTCGATTTTTTTGTATCAAAACAATCAATTAGCTTTCTCTAGTCCATATTAGGCATTGCCAAGGAAACATCCCACGTTGTGTAGTACCCAGGTATTGCGTTTTAGTTTGTGAGGCGATGGTGTCAATGAAGTGTCTTGTTGTTGCTGCAGCCGCCTTTAAAGTGGATTCTTGCTAATTTTCGAGCCTTGTTTACCCATTACTGGATACAATCATGAAGCTTGAAGGTAGCATTTAAGCTTACTTGCTGAAAGAAACCAGTGAGGTATGACACTTTTTAGCAATTTTTACGACATATTTCCACTTCGTGGGTTTCCAAAGGCACCAAAAGAAGTTGGGTTTGAAGCTCGAAGAGAGGCAAATTCACTGAGTTGCCAATGCATTTTTTGGAATTTTGACGACTGAGGAACACTGTACAGGCATAAAATTTTGGTAGAACTCCGTGGAGGCTCTAGTAAAAAAATGATTATTGCAGGAAATGCTGTCTGTCCTTGTCAAAATTTTTTGGGTATCTTAGAATGCATTTGGGTTGTGCAAATGGGGGGAAACACGTTGAGGCAAGATTGGCACAAAGAAATGGCTGTAGCTCTATCCGTAAACTGAAAAAATGCTAAAAAACTTCACTATATCTCAATACTAGGTCTGAATTTTGTTGTGAAAGCTGTTTTGTTTGCTGAGAATGAAAATTTCATCAAAAAATCCAAGGCCAAACATTGTCGATTTTCCCGTTCCAAAAATGAAGCAAAACGCTAATGTTTTTCAATTTATGCACTTCAACTAATGACTTTGTGCAAAAATGACAGTTTATTCTTGCATCACTGGCCTTCCAAACTTAAAGAAACTACTAAAGTTTGATTTAAAACCAAAGTCGAAACATGTTTTTTTTGTTTAACAAAGATTGAATTTATTAACTCTGTACTACTTTGTACTGCATACTACTACTGTATATTCTAAGGGCGGTTGAGGGCGGTGTAGTTGGAAAAGGGGTAATTAAGCTATGACTGCTTGTAACAACATGCTCTACAACAACATGAAAGACACATTGCTAATCAAGCAAGCAGGGCAACAGCAATTACAAAGAGTCACTACCCAAGTTTGGTCTCAGTCTGGGCTTAATCATCATAGGCATAGTATGAATAATTAACCCTAACAGTACACAGTACTCCCAGTCATTTATCAACATTTGAACTTCTCCTTACATAAAACAAACAAAATAATAGATTTGGTAATGAGATCAAACAAAGCAAGCTGACAAAGATTAAAAAATTCCCTCAAACTTGTTCAACAAAAAATATGGGCTTAAGTTGGGCAAATTTATCAATAGCATAATTTGCAACTGAAAAGGTTAATTAATAGTAGTTTGCAAATAGCACTCCTTTCCATCTGAAACTGAAAACTACACAAGGATACAACCACATGATACAACACATGATGTACAAAATAATGTACTATGTATGATAGTAGCTGCTATTTTTGTCTTGTAAACTTTGGAGAGCTGCACCACACAACACCACTATCACTACCCTGCTTTATTTGACAAGTGTCTAGGTTCTTTGAGTCCATGATAAAATATTGAGATCAGACCTTCCAACCTCTAACACTCAAAAATTTCCTTGAACAAACCTTGAGAATTGAGACTCCCAAACTGTCAGTGATATTTACAAAATATAAAAAATGAAGAAACATAACTTTTAGGCAACAACAATATACACAGAATAAGGTAGGCCAGACTCACGCCATACTCTTAACCAGTGAGAAAAGTAAATTAAGCTATTTTATTTCAATGACTGAAAACAATTATATTAATTGTAAAAAAAAACCAGCTCAGATGCCAATGAAATCGCAAGAAAATGCATAATCTTATGTTACCACATAAGACTTGGTTAATTTTTGGATTGCATGTAAAATAATTTTTATATAGTGTCATGTAAAGTTGGAAAAGCATGAGATTAAGAGATAAAACCATGAGACTTTGATAAAATGTGTAACCATGAGGCGAACAGTCAAACTGGGAGAGTTTAAGGTACAGCATGTGAGGGACTGGATCTACAATTTAATGCTGTATCCAAGAGACCTTAGGTACATTATTCCAGCCAAAAAATCTGAACACTAAGCCTTTCACGTGGTATACTTGCACCTTTCCAACTAGACTAACCAAATGGTTGGGAGATTATGTAATTTTATCATCTTCCAACCTGATATACATGTAATAAAGTTTTTAATAACATGTACAGTAGTTAACCATACCTATTTGTTGCTTCTGCTCTGGGTGAAACCCAATCAAAAGTGCATGAGGAGTGAACTTTACAATTGGAGTTTTCTTATTAACACCACTCCACTGAATCACTTTAAAACTAAAAATAGTCAAATAAATTAAAAGAGTACTTGGCAAAATCCAATGTTAATAAATAAATAAGTAATAGATAATAAATAATAGGCTATACAGTATTTATAGAAGGTAAGCACTTACCAGTAGTCGCAAGACACTGATGGTTCTGTGACCCTCTTTTAAATCCCTCGAGAGAGTGATCGAGAGACTGGACCTCCAGCTTAATGTCCTTGTCCAAGAAGACGCAAAGTCTAACCATTTGCAGATGTTAGAGCAAAAGCAGCACTTTCTCCTCAATCATTTTAAGACCCTGAGTGGTGGTCCGGCTGGGAATCAAACCCGAGACCTCCCACACAGCAGACTGGTGCCTTACCAACTGGGCTAACCAGGTGGCAGGTATCTGTCAATCTCAGGTGACTGACAATGAAGGTTTTTCCCCAGGGAATCAGATTTTCCTTCCCCTGCCGATTTGGCATTCATACCAAGATCTGTGCCATTGGGTAATCAAACATTAGTCTCTAGCAATGAGGAATGGGTAACCACTTCCTTCAAAATTAATATTAAAATGAATTAAGTAAAAAATCTATTTATTTTTAAAAAAGATATCCACTAAATAATATATTTTGTTTACTGTATCAATATTAAAGTGAATATTACAGTGTATAAAGCCACTTTAATGAATTGGGACCAATTCAAAAGTGTTAAATACAAAAAGACTATTGATAAAATGCCTTTGAGATAAAGCTGCATATAATTAATTATTTGCAGGTTTTGAGCTGATAACTGGCTAGCTTATTATCAGGGATAGAATAAATTTTTTTGTTACTAGACATGTGGACTAATCATTTAGGTTTATTAGTCCACCCTATTTTTGACTAGACAGCTTTTTGTTTCATTAGATTTACAACATAAAAGTCATTTTCTAGTTCTGTTGTAATAACAACTTTTTTCAAGGATTGTGTTTCAGTTTATACCAATATTTTCTTGTAGAAACGAGAAAAGAACCGAATAAAACTAAGGATATTTACTCGCAATGGTAGTTGGTCAAATGTTGTAATCAACATGGCGCGTCTTTTTGGTACTCGATTGAGTTTGTGTGAAGATACACATGTGAAGGAAAAATAGCTTTCCACACAATTTCTTGTAACTAAAATGATAAAACTTAAATTAAAAGCCTATCATTTTTGTATTGAACTCCCATTTTGAGAAATTTTAATATACATGTATGTCCTTTGAAAACATTTTTCTGAAATAAATTGTTTATTTATTGTTAACAGGTTGGTGGCAGGTTCCACAAAACAGCAAAAACTTAAATTTTGATTTGCACAATTATAATATTTTAAATTTAGATTTGAAACGAAATGATGTTATTTGGAATACTGTCAAATATACTTTGTTCAGCACTGAGAATTTTTTACTAGTTTGTAGTTCAGTTTACTAGTCCACCAGAATTTTTAATAGTGTGTGGACTATGTTGTTGACTACCATTAATTTCGAGCCCTGATTATGGATTTGAGGTACAAAGATTTTTGATTTTTACAAACTTCAAAAGTGACATGAGAGAAAATAGCAAATTTTGCTCACATCTCCACCCTCATTCACATCATGGAGTTCAAACTCAAGCTGCTACAAAAAAAATAAACGACTTTATAAACCATTTTATAAAGTTTTAACTATTTTTAGCTTGAAAAAGTATGCTTGTTAATTAGTTTCTCGCATATTCATTGTATTGAAGCACACAAAATGACATTTGCTAATTTGCATCTTCAGTTAATGGACTAAGCCACAGAACTAGAAATCCTCCAGGCCCCAGTTGTTCAAAGGCGGGTTAAGTTTAACCCTGGGTTAAGCAAAAATTCGAACTGGAATTTCTTCTTTAAGAAAAAGTAAACGGTTAGTTATGAATAATTTTTGGGTTTTGTTTGGAAATGTCTTTTTAATCCCAAAATTACAGCAAAAATTTCTTCTTGTAAGATTGGAAAGAAGATCTTGGGTTAAACATTTAACCCTGGGTTAATGCTAACCGGCTTTTGAACAACTGGGCCCTGGGCACGTAGCATCTCTGTACTTTGTTTTAACTCTCTGGAATTTTTCCTGCTTGTTTTACTTATCAGTGTTCTTTTCAGACAACCAAAAATATTTTTCACTTTATAGGCACTTTAATAGGCAACTCAACCTTAAACCTACATACAGATAATGAATTGTACTGTACAATGACATCCATAACAGACTGTATGAATCAGAGCTGCAAAGTATTTAACCAACAAGCAAGTTTTGTGTTATCAGCTAACATATTTGCCTAATTAATGTAATTACGGTTTCTAATGGGTATTTGCTGAGTATAAATTGATAAAATTACTAAGTTCATAATCACTACATTTTTCTAAAAAGCATTTATAAACTACCAACTACATACATTTATACAGAAATTATCCAAAATTAAGAAATAAAATAAATTTATAATAATTAATGCATATTAAGACATGAACATAAAATATCGATTTACTAGACAAGTGTACCTTAAGTGTGTATTGAGTTTGACTCCTCTGCAGGAATTTCCCAGCAAAATTCCATCGCCTTCTATTTTTACTTGATCATCGTCAAAGTCAGTGTCAGAGGAATCCGTATCGTTTGTCTGCTTAGGCATTTTTGTTTGGTAGGTTCATCATTGTAACGGTTCCACAAATTTAAAGTTCAACAATCCATAGAATAGTTTAGTCTACTTCCAGGTGAGCGGTGAGAAAAATGTTTACACTAAAATGCGTCTTTCTTGTGCTGAGACTTTCACAGATGTTAAATCCTTGAATAATTTATCATTTGCCAAAACCTTTCAGTAATTATAATCAAATTTACCATTAAATTCGTACGTATAAAGTTGTCCACTCCAGTGAAAAATCTCTTAAAATTAATGCGAACAGAAAGTAACTCGAAACTTTATATATTTCTCTTCCAAACTTGATTCCTTCTTGATATATCAAGCCACTGGTTGCTTTCGCTATGCTAATGAAATTTAAAATGAAGAAATATATTCCTTTAAAACTTCTTGTTAACAACACTTCTTATTCATCTTGGCGCCAAGATTTAAAATAAAATTGCCTTAAATTGAGCAAACAGTTTCGTAACATTATCGGCAGACTGGCTATTCCTTGTTCATAACAGGATTCTTTTAAATAATTACTTACATCAAGGACAGTTAAATTGTCTAAACTCTTGTTTATCGCTTGCAACACTTCTCAACTATTTCCGCCATTGTTGTATATGGTTGTTGCCATACAGTCAGACTCGGTGGCTCCCAAACGTGGTCGACTGGGTTTGAGCGCCTGTTTGAAAAGCTTATAAAGGTTGCTCGGTTCGATTGCCGAGATTCGAATGTTTTGTGCCACCTTATTTCCGCCTATAAAGCCAATTGCAACTAACCAATATCAAAAATACCCTAATACTCTTTGTTTGTCGACCCAAAATTTTGCTTGAACATTGTTTCCAGTTTCTCTTGGGATCACTGTAAGACCCAAGAGCATGGTTGCCAAGTCTCACGCATTAGCAGTGAGATTCACGGATTTCGGCATTGTCTCACGGTCTCACGGCGCGAGCAACATTTCTCACGCATTTTACACGGATATTCAATCTTGCTTATATATTTCATGACCTGGTGGTGGTTGCTTGAAGATACTTCTTTTGATCTGGATATTTTGCTTGAAGGTAGTCAAAATCTTTTTGTGAAATTATTTGGTCATAAAGTTCTTTGCATGAACTGAAGGTCCTAGGAAATCCCCTCCTTTTCCTCCAATTTGAATTTAGTGTTAAAGGAGATTATTAGAAGACTATTTTCCTAACAAGCTTATCATAATTGACAAATTTCAGGTGCTTTTTAGACAATCTAGAGGGTTAAAATTCAAAAAATATTCCCTCCGGTCTTAACCATTGTGGGGTCTGCGGGTGACCGGCAAAATCTCACACCTAACATTTTTCAAAACTTGGCAACCACGCAAGAGATGCTTATGCAAATGCTTATGCAAAATTTTGGGTGGTCAAACAAAGAGTTTTATGGTATTTTTGGCATTGGCTAACTGAGTTTTCCATCCTTTCTGGCTAAATCGTTTACGAGCCAATAGTCCATAGATGATAGAGCCAGTGCCTATCTCCGGTTTAATTTCCGTAGTGTCAAGCGAATGAGAGTCTTTGACTCCCCCCGGACGGGACACTAATTCATCGCAGTTTAGCTCACATGCAGCAAATTCTGGTACTGATTTAAATCTGCCATGGGACGATGGAAAGCTGAGATGGATTTGCCGAGATTCGAATATTTGTTTGACCTTCTTTTCCGCCTAAGCCATCTCAGCTTTCCATCGTTCCATGGCAGGTCGGACCTTGTAGCTGCAAAGAAATCTTACCAACTGCGCCAACCACGTCCACTGAAAGTAAACCTGCAGCAATGGATGTCCTGCGGATTTCTAAGATAAGATTCTCTCATCCGCTTTTAAAACTTAAAATAAGCTAGAGACAAGGGTTAGTTCCATTAGTCACTCGGATCGATTAGCTAACTTTTCTTGGCAACACAATACGAACATAAAATACTTAAATAAGCTGTCTTAAAATTCCTAGAAAAAACGCTACTACATTTCCACACATTTTAGGTGAATAGCTGATAAGTAAAAGCTTAGTAATAGTTCGATATTAACTTGTAAGCAAAATATTTGTAACAAAAAGACCCGCTTCATACCCCTGAGTCCTAATCAGGCTTCCCACTAAGTAAATACAAGACAATACGTGATACAAAGTTTATAGCTCTAAATGGTTCTTTGTATCATATAAATGTCCTTCCCCCCTTCCCGTTATGATCGCTCACCTGAAGCAGCTCATGCATTCAACCTTTTGTCCGTTACAAAATATCAAAGCTATAGACTAAGCAACTGAAATCCGGATTTTCTGAAATAGCTCCACTACAGGGACGTCAGAGCGTTTTTTCTAATGGGATGGAGGGGGAGGGGGTAAGGCCATCCAAGTTTACTTTGAGAAAGAATAAAAAACGTTTGCACAAAACTATCTCATGGTGTTTTGTTATTTATTTATGTCTCAGTTTTTCATTGTTTGTATTTAATTTTCCCTATGTATCTCTCTTTGATGTAATAAATAAAGTTGGTTTGCTTGGTTTTCTAAGGGATGAACAACATCAGGAGCCCATAAATAGGAGCGAGCAACTCCCACAATAGACCTATGTGGCTATGTCATGGCGTTTTCACGAACTGGTTTATTTTTAGATCGCTTTTAGCAGGAAATTTTGATAAAAATTTCAGTCCCGGAGGAATCACACAATTCATGCAAATTAACAGTGATGTTATTAATCAAGTTTGGATGCATGTGATTGTTTTAAATTCGCAATAACTGAACTAAAAATTAGTCGGTTCGTAAAAACGCCGTGACACTAGAAGATTGAAGTTCGCTCCTACTTATGGGCTCCTGTCGACATAAACAGTAACAAATAGATTGACATCAAACGCAACGTTGTTAAAAAATTGTTAATAACGCAAAATTATATTACCTTCATATCGAATGTTAGCAGTTTTGGACAAATATACACCTGATGACTAAATAGTTGAAAAAAAAAGACACAAAAATCATGAGTAATAAAATGAGGATCAGTGTTTATTGCCAAAGTCACGACCAAATATTTGTAAAAAATAATACGAGTTCCAGTAAGCAAATGAAGAACAGCTAAGATTTGTTTCTTATGAATGTTTACTACAAATTTTAATTTAGAGTCAAAAAGGTGGGGGGCTATAGCCCCCTCTATCCCCCCCTCCGTCTCCGACGTCCATGGGATATACTACATACATTTGATTTATAAACAATGTTTAAATGCCTTTTTTGTTTGACAATAAATGTTTATTTAAAACAAAGAAAAGCAGGACGCATTTTAAAAAAGCTATGTGCTTTAAGACTTTTATTTACAGCAATACCGTAGTTACATTTGTTTTCAAATATACAACATATGCAGTATAAAATTCAAAAGCACACAAATGCATGAATAAGATGCGCAACTCCAGATAATTTTGACACAAAACATAGCAGACGTTAATTGATTGATTAATCGATTGATGATAATTTCAAGTAGTAATAAATAGAAACAGCACTAAATATCACGTAAGAAATGTGTGCGTTTCTGTCTTAATCGTCATTCTGTTTCAAATTGCTTTTAAAGTTGTATGCAATTGTAATTATTGCAAACTTGAACAAGATATAATTTTCTATAATATGCGATCCATCTGTTACTTCAAATTTGCTCAATTTTAAAACATTCTACGACGATCTATCTATATCTGACCGCATTTTTGAGACCATCCAAGGGGTTCTGATGTCCCTCTGTCGCTTATTTTCAAAACCCACATAACACCTACTTGGTTAGAGAGAAATGTGTATGTCCCTATTCAGTTGCAGCAGTACTTTTGTCGCTAACGCATTTCATTTGTACTTTATTTTAACCTAAATCATTATACGAATCTAGTGGCCCATGGAGCCGGCGCTTATCTCCGTTTCTGTAGTGTTAAGCGGATGAAAGTTTTTGACTCCCTCTGGACGGGACACTAATCCATTGCAGGTTAGCTCCAGGCAGACGCTGGTACTCATTTAGCTACCCCGGAAGGATGGAAAGATGAGTTGGCTTAAGCGGAAAAGAAGGTCACACAAATATTCGAATTTCGGTAAAGTGCCGGGGGATCGAACTCGGGACCTTGTGGTTGGAAAGCAGAGATCTTACCAACTGCGCCAACCACGTCCGCCTAGAAATCTCATCTGCTTAACTCTAGAATTGTATTCTAGCAAACATTAATTACTAATTGTGTTAAGTTTTTTCGGGCTGTACCGCATTCACTCATTCTTGTTCTTTAGCAGGATTTGTTTATATTACGTTCCAGTTGTTTAGTTTCCGTATTTTCTGTTTTCTTAAAACAACAAATTCGTCCCTAAAAGATACACTGTGAGCTACAAACCATAGAAAACCTCGGATTGTGTGCAAACATTAATCACATAACACGAAAGTCTTGCAGGCGTTTTTCGTCATGTCGCTATATCAATTGTCAGATTACATTTAAGAAAAAGGACAGCAGTTTTGAGAAAAAAAGACATGTTTCGATCATTCTCTGATCATCTCACAGTTGTGACTGAACTACCATCAGCTGGTTGTAAAGTTGGGCTAATAAAATGAATTAACGTAATATGATGTTGTCTGTGCAAAAGTAACAAAAACGTTTGGGATGTAAAAGAACAAATGGCTAATACACTAAAAAAACATTGTGCGTAAGCACACAACATAAAACAAAGAAACACTGTATAATCTTCGGTTAGTACTGTACGGCATGTTAACTTTATGAGCCAATGAAAGGAAACCTATTAATTTTAGCCAATCACAAGGCTTGTTCAAATCCTGAATGTCATGAGAATCTTACATAACGTACTGTCCTAATCTTTGTATTTTGCAACTGATGTCAGTGTTTCCTAACCATTCCACTCTAAAAGAACTTTGGGAGGAGCGATGTCTCATGTTGCCAAAACTTCTTGAAAGGTCTCATATATTTATTGTATGGCAAGTTGTCAGTGGCGATCGTAATATTTTCCATTTTTTTTCCTAAACTATAAATTGATCTCTACCAAAGGTCGCCCCTAATATTGTTCACATAATTGAATTGCTTCGTGGCTATAACGGTTGCGCTGCACCATCGACCATCTTAACAGACGGGCTATCAACACTTTCTTCATTTCTTTGAATGCGACTGAGAGTTCATTACCAAAGCAGCTCTTAGATTGCAAATATGGTTGTAAAGTTTCATAGCTGGACCCAATTTGAGGCTCATCCCTTTTGTCAACATCTCTTGAGTTAAAAGTAGTAAGGCCTTTCCGTCAATTTCCTGAAAAAAAAATTGGTCCACTTTAAATAGACATTTTAAAGGTGTACGGATCCCGGAATTCAGGAAACATTTGCTTCTGGAATCAAGAATCCTTTACTATTTCGGAATGTTTAATCCAGATCTATCGATAAGGAATTCTGGATAACCGGACCGGCAAAGCCGCGATCCAAATTGGGTCCTTGTGGTTGGAAAGTAAAAATCTTATCAGAACCACCAACCACGTCCGCTCACGCGCTCAAAGCAGATGAAGCAAACCTTGATATCCATACGTATTTGCAGCCATTTTAAGTTCCGCATAAACAAAAAATTAATATTTCAAGCTAGGCTCGTGTGTATACGGAAAATACAAATGGCGCGTGGCATATTCCTCGATATCCCACTCGAAAACACTGCATAACTACAATTCTTTTAACGAAATCTTCTTATAACCAATTAAAGCTTTTTATTTTGAAGGGTCTTAACCCTTTCAGTACCCAGTCGGTTATTCAACACCCAACTTCTCCTAACATCACGCATACCAAATAAAACATATGTCAAGGAGAAACTGAGAGTTGATCAAGCAAAGCAAACTGCAGAAGATAAGTGTAAAATTCTCTCAAGCTTGTTTAATAGAAAGGATAGGAACAAGTTGGGAGAATTTAACTATAAAACTTGGATTGAAAGGGTTAACTTTGTCTATTTTATAGTATTACGCAATACAGTAGAGAGTTAGGATTCTGTTGATAAGGTACATAGGTCATAGCTATGGGCCATAGCTAGAAACAGTATTAAAAGAATTAAAAGAAGCTTGGATGATTGAGCGAATCGCAAAATCTATTGCAAATAGAGACAATGGAAGAACATTGCCAGAGTCTTATAAAATATTATTTTGACATTATTGTTTTAAGTATTGAGAAAAATTTTATTATCATAACTAATGTTTCGTATAATTCTTAATCGTGTTAGTTTATTACATGTTGCTATAGATAGTTCCAAGTAGTATTGTTGTATTACCATTTTTTCTGACGATTGACGCATAGTCCGAAAGCTTGATATTAATTTAAAATTTTAATTCTTTTATTGCTGGAGAAACATAATTTTTATAATATGAAATTACCCAGCAGCATATCACCAATTTTAAATGTAAAGTACTTTTTGTTATACATAAGCCTGATAAGACGATTTTGCAATCAACTATTTCCCCACAAATTTCAAAATGACGCTTTGTCCAGTCATGCCCACCTAACTTCAAATGACGCTTGGTCCAGTCATGCCCACCTACCTTTAAATTCAGAAAATGTAATTTAGATCTATACCAGGGCCGTAGCCAGTATGAGGCGAACCGAGGCACTAGCCTAGGTAAGCTTTTACAGTTTTGAAATGTTACTTAAAACTGTTTATGAAAGGTTACCAAAAGGCCCTCAAAAGCGCTGGAAATCACATTTCCGAGAGTCTGAGCTTCAAATTTTTTGGGGGGTATGTCCTCGTACCCTCCTAAAAACTCCTGCTTCTGCGGTCGTTCTCTCACCTTTGGCGCTTGTGCTACCCCCCCCCCCCCTTCCAAGACTCTTTCCAGAGTCCCCTTTGCGTAGGTCATTTTCAGAGGAAAATGATTTATGGCAGTGCATAAGGAAGTCTGTTTGTAATGTCAGTTAGGTTGAGTGTGTCCGTAAATGATTTATGGCAGTGCATAGGCATGTCTGTTTGTAATGTCAGTAGGGTTGAGTGTGTC
>JAOBRB020027373.1:0-15806 GCA_027575285.2 Zoanthus pulchellus | reverse complement strand
GTATGGAGTGATATTATGTGTTTCACCCAGGATAGGTATGGAGTGATATTATGTGTTTCACCCAGGATAGGTATGGAATAATATTATGTGTTTCATCCAGGATAGGTATGGAGTGATATTATGTGTTTCACCTCAAACCAGTTTGGAATTATCTCAATAATGTGTTTCCCCCAGGACAAGTATCTAATGAAATTAATTAAGCAGGAAGATTCCATCATACACTTAATTGTTATGTTACTGCAATGTATAATTGATGTTCTGTTAGGTATTATAAATTTATATGCATGGTATATTACAGTAGCACTTCCATACAAAACAAAGAAACATTGTACACAATGCATCATTCTATAAATGGAAGGATTAAACAAGAAACTCAAATTTCTGTATTTGTTTCACTCCCAGGTTGATGATAGTATTTATGTTGTGCAAAGTGGAAAGTTGGGTGTGTTCTTGGTTGAAAAGGTAGGCTGAAATTACAGAATATAACATAATTATTATTTACTTACTAATGGAATTGGTTAACTGAACTTTGTACAGAATGTTAAATTGTTTCTACTTCTGGTTTGATTGTACATAGGTGAAATCCCCTGTGCATTGTTTTTACACTCTCAAGTTTCTTTTAATTGTTTGGTTTTTCATTGTAGTTCATGTTTTGATCTTTAGAGCATGTTTAACTTTGTAATGACATTTTCTTATTTTTTACTAGTGTTTTCAATTCAATCGATATATTTAGGACCTTTTTTGAGACTGACTTTGTGAAAAATAGGGGCTTTAAGATGCAAGAAAGGCAACAACAAGGCGAACAGAAAATAAAACTTTAAATCTTAATTAGGAAATTTACAATATAATGTAGAATGTAGCGAGGTGACCATCGTCGTCATAGACACGCCATGAAAAGCTCACCATTTTTGTTCTGTGAACAACGTGAACATCAAACACCTAATTTATAATTTGAGTAAATTGGATATGTACTACAATCGTATTTCTATTCCTAGGATGGTACAGAATTACCTATGAAAGAGGTTGAGACTGGGGAGAGTGTTTACAGTGTCCTGACTATTCTAGATACTCTGACAGTAAGTGTTTGCATGAACATTTCAGTCCTTCTCTTTCTTTTAGAAACAGCTAGCTACCAAACTGATAATGTTAGAATTAAAGCGTTTTGACTTTTGTTTATAAGTATTTAGTGTATTTTAAGTACATGTATGAAGAAATATAGAACTACAGTTAATCTTCATGCAGAGAGGCCCCAGCTTTTTAAACAGGTTTCCGTAATAATGCCATTACAGTACAATTGAATAACTTTTTTTATTATAGAGGGCAGCAGTATTAATCATTTGAAGAAGAAAAACCCATTTTAACAATAATACAGTATATAGAGTACATATATATTTTTCATTTTAACTCTACCTAAATCTTTGGTTTAAGATGAAAATTTAAACATTGCCTGACAATGCCACACACTGAAAAGAAGTTTTTTTATGTGTAAAATGATATATACTTGTTTGAGCTGATTTCAGATTGGTTCTGAGCTGACTTAGTTTCAAAACATCAATGAAATTCAACATGGCTTTGATGATTCAAATTGATGTGAATGAAAATCGTTACTAAAGCTTTAAATAGAAGTCAGGATTAACTATTGGGCATTGTTCTCAAGAATTGTTTTGCTAAAGTTAATGTTAGCTTATCAGTAATCATAATTTTAAATACTGCTTTTGCAGGGTCGTGCTGTAAAACTTCCTCAAGTATTCTGTCGGGCATTGGTTGATACCCAGCTTCTCAAGTAAATGATTTATTATGTTGATTAATGCAGATATTTTCCATTTTTTTATGTGAAGACAGATTTGTAGCATTGGTATATATTGCCTCAGCTACCACTATTGCGCCCCTCCTTTTACTACCACTGACACTACTGTACCACTCTTATTTTACTTGCACCTGAAGTGTTGCTGCCACTGTCACCATTACCACCTCCATCACCCCTGTAACAATAGCCATCACTATGACAGATTACTACTACTGGTAACGTCACTTTCACTGCTGTCTGTACCCTCATCACTGCCTGCAGCATCACTGTTTATACTATTATGACTGTCATTCCCTTCATTATCAAAGTCACTTACCACCATTGCTACAGTATCATCATCATCATCACCATCATCATCAAAACTAGCATTCTCATTCTTAGTCATTCTATGGTTAGCTAAAGAGATAAACCCATATATAATTATAAATCGAAAATCAGACAAACCCTGAAAGCTTGTACTCAGCATTTTATCGCTTTTTCACTTTGTAAACAGACTTCCTGGGAAGGCATTCCAAAATGTGTTTGAGCAACATCCCGACTCCATGGTCAGAGTTGTCCAGGTAATTTAAAGTTTATTTTTCCTGTAATTCAATTTCATTTGAAGAGTTTCTTTTAATTATTTTATGCTCCGTAATCTTTCTGTTTGTTATCACTCATCAAGTACAACTTCACTGTAGATGATCATGTTGCGGTTACAGCAAGTTACGTTTATGGCGCTGCACAACTTTCTTGGCCTGAGTTATGAGCTCATTGAATCTGTAAGTTTTTCTAACAGAGTCTCATTGTAAATTATGTCAAAATTAATTATTATCAAGTCTATTATTGATATTTGTAAGTCTCACCATAACATTTTGATCGAGGAGAGAGACGTGATATAATATGGAATCACCGGCTCAGTATTAACGTGCATGGTAAAATTTAAAAAAATCACGATTCAACATTAATTGCGATCTGAGCTGGTAATTCCACATTATATTGTTGGCGTTGTGAGAAAATATATTTCACTCCGCCAGCATGGAATGTATTTTCTTCCAACTAGCTGGCAATATAATGTGGAATCACTGGCTCAGAATCGCAATTAGTTTATAAACTTTGTTGTTTTTCATGTATGTTCAATCTTTACTTTTACTAGCTGAATCTTCTAGCTGCTTTCTATTGAAGGCTCGATATGATTGACAGAATTTAGTTATTTTATGGTTGAAGGGGAATCGAACGTGTGACCTTGAAACAGTAGTATATTGAGACAGGGATTTGAAGAAAATCAGGTGGATGCTTAAAGCATAGTTTCATCATTATTAGGGTGGTGGACGAAGAGTATCCATGCCAACATCACAAGTTTCTCAAGGAAGCTCCAACAAGTCTAATTGTGAGGGGACTCGAGAAATCATCAGAAAGCCAGCTATTAAAAAGATGAACTTATCTGAAGATTCCACTTCCACTGAACCAAACTCCTCGTTAAATACAGCTGAAGCCGAACTAACAAGTGAGAAAGAAGGTAATTATTGCAGTATGAATTATTAGAAAATTGTTTTTGTGTTTCAACGAGTAATGTGTGGAAATGGCTTGGGGTTGACAAAGCTTTAATTCGTAGTGAGATATTTAATTTGTTATGGACCACATCAGAGCAGAATAGCGTATGATGATGATGGTAATGGTAACAATGATGAGTAATCTTCAAAAGGAACACGTTTTTAGGTAATTTTTGATGTGAGTTTTACTATACTGCTTCTGATTAAAGCCCAGTCCGTAGTTGGTATGCAGTAGAATAGTCTGTTGATTGACAGGTTGTGATTATCTAAATGAAAAAAAATGGTGAATATTAGACATCCAGTCGGATACAAAGATGAACAAATAAAACAAAACTAAAAACTGGTTATTGATCTAAAACTTTTCCACGTTTTGCTTTGAATCGCTAGGCTTCTTCATGCACGAAGCCTAGCGATTCGAGGCAAAATCTTTCTACAAGAATATTTTTTTCCATAAGTTGAAAGGTACTTCTTTATACCGGAACTTTTTTTCTTACATTTGTGCTGCTGCTTGCCACTTAGATTAGAAGAGAAAAACTGGTCGTTATAAAAATGTAATTTGGAATAAACTGCAACACTGAGCAATTGGGGAAATTAAATGCTTTAACTTCATGACAAAGTCTAAATGTTCTACTAGTGAAACCTTTTGGATGAATATTTAAATGCAATAATTGAGTTCTGTTGCAGCTTGCATTGCTCGTTGCTAGGCCATAGCAAGAGAGAAAGAATTCTTTTATTATTCTGATGACAGCCACGACGTTCACTCATATAATCTTTGTACTCAACCATTCAGATGATTGGCGTTGGAAAGTAGTGTGCAGACCTCAAAATGTTTCAGTAGCCAGTAATAGTTGTAAATCCAGTTTCTTAATATATCAATATATCATGTATGTCGTTCTATTAAGAAAGAGAAAGACAAAGATTATCTACATTGATTTCTCTAATCCCAATTATAAGGGACCCAAAGGAAAAATTCCGGGACCAGTCTAATTTAAGTAAATATAGTAACAGTTATAGGTTTGAATAAATTTGTCAAAACTCTTAGTTACGTGGAGCTAGTATTTTTCACACTTAAAAATATACACTAATCAGCTGCTTTCAAAAATACAAAACCATAGTGTAAAGCTGCTAAGCTGCCAGTCTCTTCGGCTGCATATTACAAACTTAGCTAGTTAAAAAGCAGTAAATTTAACTCTAACAGCTGTGCATACTTTCGTTGCTATGATAATATGCAAGGTACCGCAAGCTTAAGCCAGTCCACCTCGAGCAAGGCCGTGCCCATAAAGAAACCTTTGACCCGAAGTGTCAGCTTTACTGAACCTGACCATGCACCGGAAGTGAATATCGGGAGGTGTAAGTCCATGACGTACATGCATGGGCTTACACTTCTGGATCCCCTCGACCAATCAGAGGATTTACTGGCATCAGGTGGTTATTGACTTCACGCTATTTCTTATGTATTCCTGTTGTTATCTACTTATTACTGAATTGTGATAAATATGTAAATGAATCACCTTATATCATGAGAGAAAACTTACTGTCGTTTCGGACATTTCTTTGAGCTTTAAGGGAAACTTCCACTGTCCAATAATATTTATCTCAAATACGTATTCTCATCATCTTTTGTCTCCATCGCTAGTTTAAAGTTGCTAGTTCTCTCTATATGGTTCACGCGAAACAATTTGCTTTTATCATTGAATTTTTTGCGGTCCATTTTCCTGAAATGTGACATAAGTGCGTTTTAGTGTCATCCCTTCTATTGAGAGAAACAATAGCAGTGATCGAGCGGGAGAGAAGTACTGTAACGCGCTACGTCACATTTCGAGATAGCGGCCCGCACGAAGTTCAGTGTCAAAAACACACTTACTGTGCATTATATAAAGACAAATCTTTCAAGTTTGAGCTGCTGATTTAGACACAAGTTAAGAAAAATTGAATTCGTGATTGATATTGAACAGCCGAGTTTCCTTATAAAAAAGTAGTAAACCTTGAAGCGTTTTCGGGTGAAGAAGAGTCGACTACACGAGAGCTTAAATTCTACTAATTTGTAATTTTATACCGATTGTGACACTGCACCCTTATAATCTTAAATAATAATAATAATCACTGATAGACATGGACGTTGTAAGTTAATGTAAAACAGTGCTTGTTTTGCTTTCTAAAAGAATTTTGAGATACTATTGCAGAAGGTTTCATAATATAAGTTTTAATATGCAAAAATGATGAACTCTAGATTGGAAATGTTTCCGTTTTTTTTATCTGGATCCGTAGTAGATCACCAGTTATGATCATTAAGTCAATTACGTAATAAGTGTTAACTGATTCCGCTTTTTTTGGTCAATGATATAGAAAATAATAGTTTTCCGCTTTTGGAGTACATTCTAATACAACGTGATATAACTCAAACAAACTCTTTGATGCTAATTTTGACTAAACAGTTTCTAATAAGGCCATTTCTTTCGTTTTACTGTTCCTAGGGTCTGATCGGCGTCCTTCTGATTTTGATGCAGTATGCAGTCGTGCCAGAGTTCCCTCTCACCCAGACTCTCCTACTGCTAAAGCCACGTTTGATTTTGGTGGTAGAACCCCAGATCAGAGTGATCACGAAGATGTGTCTGTTATTACTTTTGAGTCTAGGCTCGATTTCCCGGTGCGTCCGTTGTCTGGTGATGTTACTAAGAAGTATCTTACTATCGACCCCACCACTGAGGATGAGCTGTTAAAAACAGCCGCAAAGGAAATCTCCAAATGTTTTCAGTTGTCCGTAAGTGGTCCTCGTTGAAACTTATGTGACATCTGTGTAATTGTCTTCTCTTTAAAACTTAAAATTACAAGTGAATGTTTGTTTTAGTTTTTGTTGCTAATGCTAACTTTAGTTTATATTTTGTCTTTTAAAATTAAAAATACTTCTTTTTCTTTTTTACTTGTACAACTTCTTGTTCCACATAAACAAGGGTTGGGAAGGACATGCGTCATGCGCAAATAGCGCATAAATACAAAATATGGCGCACTGAAAAGTCCGCTAGCGGGCCAAGATTGCGCCCACGTCCCAGGCCGTTGCCACAGTACATTATCTCTTGCAATAATAGATCGTGCTTTTGGATCGCTGGAATAAAACACAAAAAGTTGAGTTCAAAGTTCGCTTCTTTGACATTTTTTATGTTGACAAACAATATATACCATCTAATAAAAGTGGCTTCAAACGTATTTTTGTATTACTACAAATTGTTTCGACTTCTTATTCATGAGAACTTTCAAACTCATAAATACAAAGTTCCCACTGAAAGTTGTCCATTCGAAATTTTTGAGTTTATTGTAATCCGATCTTTTACTTATGTAAAACAACTGCTGACGGAAGAAATTTTCAATCCATGCACATAACAACTGTGATTTTTGAGTTTGGCTAAAACGTTTGTAACTTACAATCTGTAGGCCTCCATTATTATTGAATTACTTGTTATTATATGGGGTATTCTGTACTTCGTTCAAACGATTATGAATGCAATACTGTGTATGGCCCCTACGTTTTATAACTTATATTACCAACAATGCTCCAAAAAGAAACTCCATTAAATTTTTAATTCGTATTGATCGAACACCACCTGCGCGTTGTGACAAGTAGAGTTAGGATGAAGTATCATTATCTGCATTTGAATACGTAAGTCGGTTACTTGACTGCCACCTGATGTACACCCAGCAAGCTTTACTGATCCATCATATTACAGTCTTAGTTGATTTTCCGCTTGTTTATTTAAATGCATACTTTCGTCTTTTTTCTTTCATGCAATATTGTAATGATAAGAGTACAAAGCAATGTTAACTAAAAACATACAGATCTACATTTCATACATTTCAAAAAGGAACAGTTTACCAAAAGTCTATCAGTGTCGTTAAATAAAAGTTTTTGACGCGTAGAATTTCGGTAATGGCCCATGAATGTCAAAAATGGCCCATTGACTTTCAAGGAAACGGGCAATTGGCCCATGGACGTTTCAATCCTTCCCAACCCCTGCATACATTCTATTGATCCCTGTTCTGCAATCTTCTGACTCCTATTCTAGGATCTACTGAACCCGTTCCACTGTTTTGTGAACCTTGTTCCACAGTCCAGTGATCCATACTATACATTCTTCTGATACCTAATTTTACATCCTATTTCTTCTGATCCCTGTTCTACAATTTTCTGACTTTTATTCTACGGTGTATTGAACCCTATTCCACTGTTTTGTGGTCTTTGTTCTACAGCCTAGGACTCCGTATTCTACAGTCTACTGATTCGTATTCTATTTCTTCTGATCCCTGTTCTTTTGTTTACTAATCCCTATTATTTTGTCTGCAATAGAAAAATGACTAGCGGTAAGCTAGTTTGAGCTGCGTCGGTGTTTCTAAAGAAACAATTTTGTAATAAAAATGTAAATTCTACACCCTAAAAAAGAAATACTGACGTTTCGGACGTTAGTCCTTCGTCTACTTATCCCTATTCTATTATGTACTCAGGGTCCTTACTCGATTGTCTACTGTCCCCTGTTTTACAGTCCACTGATCCGCATTCTATTTTTTGTGATCCCTGTGCTATTGTCTGTTAATCCCTATTCTGTTGTCTACTGATACCTATTTTATTACCTACTCAGGATCCTTACTCTAATGTCTACTGATCCCTGTTTTACAGTGCATTGATCCCTATTCTGTTGTCTACTCGGGATCCCTATTCTTTTGTCAACTGATTCCTGTTTTATAATGTAGTGATCCCTAATCTACTGTCTACTAATCCCTATTCTATTTCTTCTAATTCCTGTTCTATTGTCTACTGAGGATCCCTATTTTCTTGTTTACTGGTCCCTGTTTTACAGTCCTTTTACAGGCTACCGATCCCTGTTCTATTATCTTCTGATCCCTGTTTTATTGTCTACTGTTCCTTCTTCCATTGTCTACTTATCTCTGTTCTACAATCTTTTGAGTCCTATTCTAGGATCTATTGAACCCTATTTCACTGTTTTGTGGGCCTTGTTCTACAGTGATCTCTATTCTAATTTTTCTTATCCCTATTATATTGTCTACTCAGGATCCCTATTCTATTGTTTACTGATCCCTGTTTTACAGTCTAGTGATCCCTATTCTACAGTGTACTGATCCCTATTATGTTTCTTCTAACCTCTGTTCTATGGTCCACATACCCTTTCTCTACTATTTAATTATGTATTTTTAGGATGAGCATCTATTGGACGGCATGTTGAACGTTGCCAGCATTCCCACTGGGACTGTATTGATGAAGCAAGGTGATCAGGTGGGTTGATTAAATACTTTACTATGAAGTTCTACTTAAACTGTTTTCTGACCCTTTAATTACTGACCTTGATGTCGTTCATGTTGTCTTAGGATGCTGACTTGACTAATTTAACAGAATTTGAATGAAATTTGAACCAATCAATCATTCCAATTTTGATCCGGGTTTATCCCCGTAAATCGGAAATTGCTTAGATTTAGTATTTTCCATTAGAGGCTTGTCATTCCTTGTAAAAATGATTTTATAACTGACCTTCTATGATTGTCAGTGAAAAATTTTAGTATGTACCAGCAGACCGCATCCGTATGTTTTGTGTTCTGCTTAACATAAACAGCTGCTAAGAAAACATTGAACAATGCGCAATTAATTTTTAGAAACAAACGTGTTAACTTTGTTTTACAATCCATTGTAGGACTGTAACCTTCACTTTGTGATGAGAGGAACTTTAACTGTGAAACAGACTAGTGCATTTGACGAGAAAGAGGTAACATTGTTCGCATTATTATTTTGTTGAATTAATTATTGAAGAACTATTAAAAACACATTTAAAGTTCATCAGCGAGGAGGTGAAACAACTGGTTCAATCAACATTGATTTTAAAAGTTTATTTGTTGTCCTTTGTTAGAAGCAACTTTTATCACATTTTACAACAGTTACAGTTTTGCACAATGCAGTGACTTTGGTAAACATTACAATGTTTGAAAGAAAATTGTAATATTTTTCATGCAATTTAATAGTATTGAAAGTAAGGCAGAAATCATCATTTATTTAATTATCTTTTTCGGTGAATTAGGTGACCATTTCTCTTAAAGTGGATGCCATATGTTAGGTTTTAATGTCTACATTCCTAAAACGTCGATTTTTTAAAATTTTATCCCGAAATTATTATGGAAGTCTCAACCAGTGCTTGAAAACGGGTAGTATTTATGAGGTCATGAGTGTAGTTCTGGTCACGCTCGATAACTACATCTTTTGGGAAATGCCCCGTAAAATATTCATCCAATTGGCGAAAGACGCACAAAATTTAATAAAATGAGCAAAATCGAAATTTTTTAACAATGTTCTCTGTTTGAATCTTGACAAAATGACAATTTCATAAATTCCACATTATGACGTCATTACCGAGTGGGGTAGTGGTGACCAGTCGTAGGCACTTCAAAAAAAATCATTCGTGGGTCAAGTTCATAAAAAAAATTATTTTAACAAATTTGTACTAAACAAATCGAATTCTGCTTTAAAAATTCTTTAAGGAAATTTATGTACAAAACAGAAATTTGTCCAATTCGTGATAATTACTCTTTAAGTTATAATTTTCATTATGGTAAAGTTGTTTGAAAGTTTTGAAGACTGCATTTTAGTTTATTGTATTTTCGTACAAATGACCTTCTCAGCTTGTTAGATCCAAAGTTATTTCGCGTGGCAACCCCCATATTTGTTATCTAAATTATTAATATTATTTAAAGTGTAAATATGAAGCTTCTTTAGACCTAATGTATGATTTGTCAAATTCACAGCAAGCCTAGATCGCATGTAATTCCTTCCAACCTTCATACGTCTTCACAACATTTCTTGCCATTTGAGAGACCCACATGCCAATAGTTTTTTTATTTTCCCTTTACGCAAACGGAGATTGAGTATGAAATAATGAACCTAAATCTTAACAAGCTACTGGACCTTACAGTATTCCAGTAAAAATTTTGAAATGCCTTACATTTCTCCAATCCAAACCCTTGAAATTTTATATAACTATTCAATATTAACTGCTAGTGTTCCAGACAAGTTTAAAATAGCGAAAGTAATTCCTATTTTCAAAAGAGAGTTACCTTTGAAACTTACTAATTATAGGGCAATCTCGTTATTACCAATTTTTAATCAAATAGATCTTTGAAAGACTGATATGCAGGTGCCTCACCAAATTTTAGAATCGTAAAATCTGTTTTTTCGCCACCATTTTGGATTCCGAGCTAAGCACTCTACAACCCATGCAATAATCAATATTCTTGACCTCATTCAACAAGCAATAGAACGAAGGGAAGTTTCTTGTGGGTTTTCCAGGATTTAGACATAGCTTTTGATACCGTAAATCATGATATACTCTTAGTAAAACTAGCTCATTATGGTGTACGAGGCTTAGCACTAAAATGGTTCGAATCGTATTTGAGCAATCGAATGCAATTCACAGTTGTAAACGGAAATGAATCATCAAAAAGGAGCTTGCAATGTGGAATACCATAAGGTTCATTCTTTGGCCTGATATTATTTCTTATTTACATAAATGATCTTTTTAGCTCATTAAATGCTCTTAGGTTTAATATATTTGCCGGTGACTCAAATCTGTTCTTTAGTGATAAAGACGTGCGCTGTCTTGAAACTGGTTATGTGCTAATAAACTTTCCCTTAATGTCAATAAATCAAATTTCGTACTTTTTCATCCTTATCAAAAAAGATGGTTAGTTCTTTTAATATAAATATAAACGATAATCCCGTTAAACAAGAAAAATACGTTAAATATTTTGGTATTCTACCTGATTCCAACCTGACATGGAAACCCCACATCTGTGAGATTTCCAAAAACGTGATGCGTTGTATTGGCATTTTATCTAAAATTCGTCATTACGTAAATATTAGAATACTTACCCAATTTTACTACTCTCCAATTTATCCTTTTCTGACATATGGCATCCTAGCCTGGGAAAACACCTACATAACTAACCTTCGACCTATTATTACTCTCCAATTCGCATCATCACCTTTTCACCATTCCACGCCCACTCTTCTCCATTATTCAAAATGTTGAAAATCCTAATATTTGCCGACCTCTCATTTCTACGTACTGCTCTTTTCATGCACCAGTACCATTCAAATTAGCTTCCTGCTACTTTCAGTGCCTTCTTTGTCCCGTTACCCGCAATGCATAAATATAATACAAGATCAGCTAGTAAAACTTACTATTTTGTACCCAGAGTTCGCACAAACTATGGTATTTTCAATATAAGATACTTCAGTATCAAAATTTGGAATTCTTTGAGCTTAAATGATAAATCACAACATCGTGCCTCAAAAAGAAAATATCATCCAACGCGCTAATGAACTATTAATTTATATATGAATTTTATTCTTTGCTACCTTTGTGTGTGTCCTTTAAATCCTTAAAATCATGTAATTTTCTGCATTTTTAATTTTGCAAAACAAAACAAAAAATAAAATAAATAGAATATTTAATCAACGCCGCCCGAGACAGCTAGTTTAGCTTTTTAGTTATTCTAGGGTTTCCCACATCCAATGAACTTTGAAATAAAAATGTCTTTATTTAATTCATTGTTATTTTATATGGAATTCAAGTAAAATGTTGTTGTTGTTGTTGTTGTTGATGCCAGTATTCATTTTAATTTCGTTGCTTGGAGAGTTCATTGAGCTGAATCTTCACGGAGTGTGTTATTTGAAAGGAAAACTTAGCGGTGAAATGAAACAGACGCTATCATGAGTGTTACTAGGCTATAACTGGTGAAGAATATAATATTGGACGTTTCAAATTAATTTGCGTTTGAGAAAGTAAGATTTTTTCAAAATGTTCTCTATATAGCATATCCTGTATACTGCCCACCCCGGGGAGTTTGTTGGTGTTCTCTCTGTGATGACTGGGGAGCCTTCCTTTTTTACCGTGGAAGCAACAAACAAATGCTACGTCGCTATTATATCAAAGGGGAACTTTTACAGGTATTCGTTTTATGTTGTCTTTAGTAGCAATAAACTTTGTTTCTTTGGAGTAAAACAAATACGTTTTACTTAGAGAAAGATAACAATGCTTCCCGTGAAGGAAAGATTAACTTTTATTTTTAAGGAGATAAGGAGTTATGTTTAGAGAACATAAATCTTCTTTCAGAAAAAGATTAGGTGTTTGATAAAGCTGTTTATTTAGTATCACTCTAGCAGTGGAACATTTCAACTTCTGTACTCTCACTGGCTACTCTACTAAGCATTAAATATCTCTTAACTATGTATAACTTTATTGATGATAATAATTTATTTGCTTTGATGACCAATACTAAATCAATTGTGTTTTTAAGAAATTGAAGACAATCCTTGAAAGTTATCGTTTTGTGTCATTATTTAATCCAGTATTGTTTTTTAGCATCATACGTCAGAAACCAAGTGTCGTCCTGTATGCAGCTCTTTCGCTCATCACCCATCTATCACCCTTTTTGAGGCAAATTGATTTTGCGCTGGACTGGATGCATTTGGAGGCGGGACAAGCCCTTTACAGGTGACACGTGAAATATTATGAATTTTTTTAGGATTCTTATTATCAGCCGGGACCTTAGTACCAGTACCCTTATTCTCTGATCAGTGTCCCAGTGTATTTCCCATCAAAATATAGATCTAAAACCTTATTTCAGTCGAATATGTATCTGCATTGAAAGAAACATCCTAAAGCTGTACTTTCTTTCGATACATTTATAACGTTATAGCACTTTCAAAATCAGGTTCTGTCAGACTTTCAGTAAACTAAAATACAAAGAAAGCAAGTTCAAGGTGAAGCAAAGTGAAGCCAAGTGAAAAAACTAGAAAATATTCCTCAAAATGTAGGAAAACACAACGAGAAGTTTTCGAAAATTTACTTGGAAGAATATGTACCAAAAACCTCATCCCCTTGAAGGAAGCAAGCTCTATGTCTCATTGTTGGTATCTTCGTACTTCACCACAGCTACCATATTTCTTGAAAAAACAATGAAATCCTCGAGTATCCTTTAATTTGGATATAGATACCTATAATACTGCAGCATTTTGACACTAACATGGTGAACCTTGTGATAATGAATGTTAATGAAACAAATCAATTCTTGTTCACCAAAGAGTTTCCAGAAGCTCGTTGGTTAGAGCATCCGATTCGAATAGGGTCGTGGGTTCAAATTCCATATGAGGCTTTTTATATTATGTAAAAATAAAATTGTTTAACTGATTGAAGTGTTGAGCTTTTTTGTTTTCTATTCATATATATAAACGGTTTTTGTGTTACCTTGCAGACAAGGTGAACCATCAGGTTCTATCTACATTGTGTTGAACGGCAGGTTACGTTCTGTTGTGACACTTGACGATGGCAAAAAGGAATTAGTCAGTGAATCGGGACGTGGAGAGATCGTTGGAGTGGTGAGTTCCTATGACATTCTGTGAATCACGACTTATGTTAGCTCTATTTTAGAACATTTGATTTGATTAAAAAAGTGAAACCGTTCTCATCAGCTTAGAAAAATAAGAAATTGAAAGACGGCTTTATCAAGTTTTCTGTTTTAGATTGTTTGTTTTCAGAAGATCAGGATTCGATTTCAGGCTTCAGAATTTCTTTTCTTGTTTCGATTATTGAGAGCGCTCTGAAGAGGAAGAAACGGAAGCATATTTTAGTTCACGTGATATTGCATTATATGAAATGATTGAAAGTACTATAATCCTCTACTCCAATAAATGTATCATCATTGGTAGGAATATATTTGTATCAGCTCCTTATTTAGTTCTTTGGTAATGTTTTAATATATGCTCAAACCATTCTAAAACGCTGTTACAGATTAACGATGTACTGTAACTTTACATATTTGTATTTAGGTTGAAGTTTTGACCCAATCCCCGCGAGCTACAACGGTGCATGCTATCAGGTTTGGAGTCACGCTTGCATTGTAACCTACTGAATGGTTGAGTTTAGATGTAACGCAGAGTGTTGTTGGCATTCATTCTAATGTTATGTAATTAGGATTTTTCTTCTGTACAGTTTTACATGTATAGTTTAACATAACTATCTGACGACGGGTGAAAACCCAGAAGTTCGAGTAAGAGTAAATTTTATCGAGTTTTATCGAATCTTACTATTCTATCAGGCTCAAACATTTGCTATAGAGCACTCTAGAAAATCATTGAAGTTTTACAGCTTCAAGCAGTTTCACATATTAATACGTATCAATTGATTTTTGAAATTTATCATATTTTTTATAGCACCACATAATTTATGTAACTGTCTCGTAGCAAGTGTTTTGGACCGCTGGAGTTTCTGCCCTCAGAACATGCGATGACTCTTTGTGTTGCTTGTATTGATATCGTAAAATGCACCTTTGCCTCTTTCTGTTGAGATTTTCCGAGAGCAAGTTGGTACTCTGAATTGATCAAGGTTTAGTCATGACGGCTTGGCCATTGCCAGGGCAGACGCGAACAAGAACATTGAGAACCTATAGTTTCTTGTTACGTAGAGTAAAAACCAACACTAAGAACTTACATTTTCAGAAGTTAGCCTAAACATAATCTTATATAAAAGGTGGTTAACAGAATTTTTAGTTATTTAGGGTTTTAAAATGGGTTCTTAATCCTGGAGAGAAAAAAGTTAAAACACATCTGCAAAGAGTTGATAATTAGCCTACGCTTTATATTTTCTTCATAATGATGTGCTTATCTTTATATTGTTTAGTATATATGCTTTGTGAGTCTACATATCTTGCACTCATTTTTCTGTAGAAAACAGTTTTACAGCAATGACAATCTGCTTTTTTTCTTCGGATATAATTCTTGCAATTCACCTGTAATTAATGTACTAGTATGATTTTAGAAAATAAGAACCTGGTTTTAATTCTTAGGATAAATAGGTTCTTGTTTATTGGAGGTATAAATGACCAATTTTAGGCTAACAGGTTCTTAACTTTTAGGTTCTTAGTTTCAGATTTTTACTGTATTTGTTGACAGTTTCTTTTTTCTGCTCCTGATCGTTGCTCTTGCGTCTCCAATGAAGATTATTTGTTTATTTTACTTACATAAGTATCGTTTGATAAAACTCATTTAAGTGGGTGTATTTTTATTTGGGCGTCTGTTGGATTTCTCAGTAGCAATCTTTCTGTTTAATAACAGAGACACTGAACTCGCTGTGTTACCAGATGCTTTACTAAACACCATCAAACGAAAGTTTCCACAAGTGAGTCAATGCAGTTTTATAAAACATATTTCTTTATTCGTGTATCGGATTGTCATTAAATAATCAATTCTCTTGAGGTCGACCATTGATCGATAACGTGTGCTTTAACTAAAACATTTTGTACGATGTGTATTTATTTCCTTCTTTAGTTATAACAGGTTAGCACAGTTGGTAAGGTGCCAGTCTGCTGTGCTGGAGGTCTCGGGTTCGATTCCCGGCCGGACCACCACTCAGGGTCTTAAA